>JXOV01004973.1:0-41851 GCA_001014945.1 Clogmia albipunctata
GTTGTCTTTCTACAGGGCTTAGCACTATTATAACTATGTCAGTCTAATGGAGTCAAAACATTATTGCATGGTTAAGAAAGCGGAGCATGCAGAGCCCGAGCAAAGAATAGGAAAAGATTGAAAGAAAATGCTTTCAATTTTCTCTCTTTCAAAGGACAACTTATTGTGTGTGTGTTTTACCTTTAAGTCAGCAGTGAAAATGAAATGATCACATTAAGCGGAACTTCAGTGTGGAGAGAAATGAAATGCAAAATGTCACTCTAAAATAAAACCTTCACTTTTAAATGGTGACCAACATTCGACTGCCGACAATGCACAGCCGGTTGTGCGTAGCGCTCTTTCAAGAGAGAGCGTGTAAATTTCGAAAAAGCCATGTAAAATGGCCAAATTAGTGGGGCTCGTTTTCTTTATCCTGCTTTCATGTGTAAAAAAAACAATTGTACAGAATTTTAAATTTTGATATTCATATGTTAAAAATGTATAAAACATGGAAGATAAGTATTATTGACCACCTTACTTCACCTTTATATAAACCTGGAAAAAAAATACATTAAAACACTCGTTTATTGAAAACTTAAATTTTATTAGTCGTAAAATTTCAAATATTTTGAAGCATTCAAGTGTATAATAATATTTTTTGTTTTATTAATGTATATAGGGAATAATAATTTTAATAAGAATCATAATAATGATACAATCACGATTTAATAATCGATTTCTAGTATTACTCTCTTGCCTCTATCATTAATAAGATCTATAGGTCAGCGCAATGCAAACTGTTGCTCCTTTCCTCCGGAATAAAAAAATAGAAAAAAATAAACGAAAAGAAAAACTGTTGAATATTATATTTATATAAGGATCAATTTCAAAAACTTATGCCAAATGCGGCGTTCAAAATTGCAAATACATGTATAGTTTTTTTGTTTGTATAAATTAACATAAGATCTATTAACTCGTAATGCTTACAACACAATGTTTTGATGCCGTGTCTCCGTACACTTGACTGTAAATTTGTCGTTTACGGACTCTGTTGTTTTTGTTTATAATTAATTTTAATTTTTCGCTTAATATTTAATAATTTTTTAATAATAATTTCATTATTATAATTAATTTCTTTACACACTACATTTCTATCATTACACATAGTCTACATCTTTGTTATGCGATCGAAATTTTTTATAGTTTTTTTTGAACAAAAATCAATTATAACTTGGGTATGTGTTTCTTCTCATCTCCTCCTTCTCTTACACTCTTCTTTCTTTAATTTATGGAATTTTAACATGTGTGTTTGTTTCTACATTTCGCACGCTTATTGGTCCGAATAACTAAAGCCTATTAAAAATTAAGAAAACCGTTTGCTTCGTTGATAATGCCATTTTGTTTTACCTGATTAAATATCCTCTTGTTACTTTTAATCAATTTTCAATTGTGAACTCTTTATGGCACAAAAACACACACTGAGAAACATACAAACACACACGCTGAAAAGTCGTAGGAAAAATAGATTATACAAAAAAAATTATTACAAAGAAATGGAAGAATCCAATACCATAATTTCTATGTGAAAACATATTTACAATGAATATCGAAATGAATTATGATCAGAATGTACAGAGGAAAACGTAGAAAACTAATGAAACGTATCTCGATTTGAATAGTGAAACGAAAAATCACAGAAATAAATCTAATCTTAGTGCAGAAATATCCATTTTCATTAAATTTTAAACAGTTATTTATATGTAAATTGTTTACAATAGTAATTTGAGCCATTTTGTTGATTTATTTTCCTCGGTTCAACTGCTTTAAATTGATAATTTAAAACAAAAAACTCCCCAGAGACGCTCCTTATCTTAAAGATTACACTAACATCCATCAAAGAATATCTTAATTGTAGGTGACTACTTTTCTCTTTGAACAAAAAAAATACCGACTGCGCCAATTAAATCACTCTCCCAGTTATTTTACCTTTCTAATATTAATAACATTTCTTACTTTTTTTATTACTTCCTCTCCTGTTTTCATGATTTTTCATTTAGTTATCTCTTGAACACATCTAAGTTTAACACTAATTTGTAATTTATCCAATTATTACACCTTTTTCTCTGCATTCAGTCGCCAATTATGAATATATAATAATAATTTGATCATGTTCTGAGTGTTTAAATACGTGGTCATGGTGGAATTTTCTCTGCTTTTTTTATTCCTATTATTTTTTTGCTTTTTAGTAGATCAGGAGATAACTGAAAACGCCAATTATGCGCTCAGAATGAACAGTAGAATATTCGACAGATGCTGTGCCTCCTCTCGGCGCGTCTCTGTTCGCACGCTATTAGAACAAACCCTTCTTCTTTTTGTCTTTCTTATCTTTGCCGTCCACGGTCCTGAAATTGATAAACCAAGTCGCCCGCCCGACAGAAACACACAATGAAAATCAAATTACATTCAGAAACTTAGTGGTGATCTTGTGATATGTTCTCGACATTAGGGTAAAATCGGAAGGTTATTAGGATGGGGAAACATGGTTTAGTGGGAGACTTTCAATATATTAAAAAGTGCAGTCAACCGTTGTTGTCAATAAATTAGATTTTTCAATAAAATATCCTGTTTTGAATATTTGTTCATTTAAATTTTCCAAATTACATATCTTAAACGGAACCTCTTAGTATCATGTTAAAATATATCCATTTATTATTAAACTGATTAGAGTCTAGTGCGTTGCTCCAAAAGAAAAGACAAACGTAAGTAAATACCCCAAAATTTTCAAAATGACGATGATATGTATTAAGGTCCGAAGATTGCCCTTGATTCGTTTTCCTTTTTGAGGCATTTTGACAAGGCCAACGTTTTATGCAGGTCTCTGATACTGATAGACTAATCTAATTTAATATCATTTTACAATTAAAAGATATATTTATGTTAGGTAGAAGTTTATGATTTACAACTTACTAATTGAACAAAAGGTATCAATGTTTAAAAAGCAGGCATACAACCGCAAGATGGGTGCCATTGTCATTAGTGGGTCCCCTATAAAAATAAAATCGGTTGCCTCACTTCTAACTGTTCTTCTAATTGAATGCGTTTGTGACTGTTTCTTCTAAACTAATAATTGACATTTCTCGAATGACGATTCAAAGTGACTTGAATTTTAAATTGAATACATAGGATCCTGAGGATGTGCCCTCAATAATATAATAGCAGTTATCAGATTTTATAGTGAACATTCATAAAATTTGAGTTCAAACAAACTATTAGTTTAAAATTATTAATCTGTGAAGTAATATTAGTGTCATGTAAAATATAATAAAAACTTCATTGCCCTTTTAGCGGTTTATGCTAAGTAATTAGTTTTTTTTCAAAAATTCTATTGACACCTAAATACCATGAGCAAAGGGAAATTTAAAGTTATCGGTTTCTAATTTTATGTCTATTTAAGCTAAAGTATTTTAAATTCCCTTTGAAAATTCTTATTCATTGTCAATTACTATTTTTTAGTTTAAAAAAATACTTTTTGCACTTTCATATCGAAAAGTTAACTTCGACATTGATTTGAGTTTCATAATGCCCTATATTTTCGCACTAGTGAAAATTTTGAATTTTTGTCTCACTAGGGCGAAAAAATGTCATAAATCTTCGAATAAATTTGCTACAATTTCGAAATTTCGGTGCCATTTTGAAAAAAAAAACTGTTAAATTTTAAATCCCTCAAAACAGTAATAAAATCGTTCAAATGGAGACCGTTGTAACGGCTAAGTTTTTTAATATTAGTTTTATGTGAATTTTTTATGGAAAGTTCCAAAAAAGTTATGTGCTGCTTGGTTCAGAAAGATATAACGATTTTCATATTCAAATACTGTTACATTTTAGGGATATCGAATAATTAAATCCTCTATTCTATTTTACCAAAAATATAAAATTTTTACTTCAATAATATTTATTACAAATTTAGCAATGTATAAGAAAAATCTCTTCTTTAATTGTCTCTCCAAAATCATAATCCGGTTGACTGCTCTAGGAAAGGGTGTCACAAAGAGTCCTTGGAACTGGGATAAATTTCAAATTTCGAATCGTGCAATGAGATTATCAACACACTTTAATTATCAAAAAATAAAAATCAAAACAGAAATCTAGGAACTGGAGTTAACTCGTTCCGGAACAAGAGACAAACACAAGTCACAGACTGGGATATAAAAAAGGCTACTCTAAACAGAACGGCAATTTGAGATAGATAGTTTAGGTGGGGGTGGGCGCTACAGGGCCACAACAACCGGCTATACAAATTGTGCTTCTCGGTACCATCTTGTGTCGGGCTAAACAATGAGTTTTGTGTGTTTGTGATTTTGTGCCAAAAAAAAAAAGAAAATAAGTAACATAAAAAACCCCCATCCCAGATCAACGGAAAACAATTCCAATTAGTGCAAACAAAAAGCGTTTGGTGAATGTAAAATGACTCGTTTATTAATATTTTCGGATTAAAAAATAAAGTATAAAATATTTTTATGAAAAATAATGATCCTTAACTATTTACATATGAAGTTAAACATATATAAAATCAAGTGCCAATGAAATCCTCGCCCACAACCCAAGCAAAATGCAATAAGACTGCGCTACTGAGACGGGCACCCGGGTCATTGCCCGGGCCCTATGCACTACACTTATACGGGGCCCGGACAATTCGCATGAAACTGACTCATGGCGGTTTAAGCTGAGTTAGACACCTAGTCGGGTGTCCCAGTCAATTTCATACAAACTACCCAAGCCTCATATGAATATATTATATTGGACCCGGGCAATGACTCGAGAGCCCGTCACGGTAGCGCAGACTTATTAATTGTCTTTGAAAAATGAAATAAAAAAACCCAAACTGATGTGAAAAACTCGAAACATGAATGAAAAGTGACATTTTTCATGATAGTGTTCATTTTCTCTGTCTTCCTCTCGTTTGGTCTTTGTGTTTTAAGTATGTGTGTGTGTTTTGTCTAGTATTCATGATAGTCTTGGGGACTGGTCACAATCGAGGTCGTTCCGTTGATCCCATTCCGGCCACTGCCTCCACCACCACCACTACTACCCCCTTCCGAAGCCGCAAAGCTTGTGTGCCGCCTCAACAGCGATCCGAATCCGCGACGACTTTTCATTTCGTCCGCTCCCCTAAAAAACACGATGTTGATGATGATGCTCAAATATGTTCAAGATTCGTTGCGGTCATGAGAGTAACAGTCAGTCATTAACAATAATCAAGGCAGAGCAGAAGCAAAGCACCAAAAGCGATTTATATTGATAATAAAAAATGGACAAAAAATAGAAATGCAAAAATCCTCCGCCAAAATTCAGTTAAAATGTCGATCCAAAACCGTCTTTCTCAATTTTTATATCCCAGTTTGTGATTCTGTTTCGTATTTTTTTCTTCAGAAACTACATTTAATAAAATTCAATTCTATTTCTCATTTTCGATTCGCTAAAAGTCGCTCCATATCACCGGGAAAGGATACATACTCTTTACTGTTGGCCTCCAAACTTCGTCGCTTCAACTCCTCCAATGTCACTCCGTTCTGCTCCTCCCAGTCCTTCTTCTCCTGCTCAAATGCACGTCGTCTGTCCTCCAATTCACGGACCTGAACCTCCAGCAGCTGGAATTATTGGAAAGATCATGTCAATGTAATCTGTATTTTATTTGCAATCAACTGCAATTTTAAAAAATTAAAATGAGGGTATGTATTAAAGTCGCTATGACTGTTTGAAATTTAGAGCGATGTAACAGATCTAATTAGGATTATCACTAAACAGATCAATGGAAGGCCCAAAAGGGCAATTTATGGTTCGGTGTGTTTAATAGTGCTTGTCGATAGTGTTGTATACTAAATTTTATGTATTTAAAAAAACTAACAAATCGTTTCCCTAAATTCAAATTTATTTCTCTTCCTCTCATCGTTCTAGTTCGTTTCGAATAATATATTTTGTTGTGGACATAGGAAATATCACATTCGGTTTAAATAGTATTTTCACTAATAAATCTTATGTGCATTTCAATTAAAATGTTGTACTTAAAGTGAAACAATCAGTTATGCAGCTAAATCATCCACTAACTGGCATCCATAAATGGATTTCTTATGGATAAATATATTTCGATTAGATTGGATATTGGTAAAAGGTGAAGTGGGCTAAAAACCCCACATGTGAATTAAATTCGCATATAAAATATATAAAGTGATATCCAATGATAGTTTTTGCGGCGACTTCTTGACGGCTCTATTCGATCCCGTTGTTTCTCTTCAGGCCCTTTCGACTGGGAATGTGTCGAATAAGTATCTTTCATTTTTGCAAAGCGCAATGAGCGCTGATATAATTGTTATTGTTCAGTCTTTTCTTACACGTAAATAAATTAACATCTAACTGTCCGTCGCGATTTCAATTTACACGACCACACACATAGAACTTTTGACTAAATTGATACTTTTTCAGAAACTTATTAAATTTTTCTCGGTCGATGTGATCGGCAATATCGATAACTGAAAAGGTTACGTATTCTGGTGAAATGTCTTTACCGTAAGTATAAACAAGATAGTTCATATGATGCACGACAACATATAATGTTGGGTTTGGTGGACAGCCAATCGACTCTCTTCGTATATCGCCTTAGTTTTCCCTGCCTATCACAATATGAGGCTCTATCTAAATTATTCAAATCGGTAAAGTGTCTCAATATAATGATTCCTTTAAATGATTTTGTCGAGCGTAATGATGGGATAGGATAAAAGTATTCATCAATAGGTCCGAGATTAAGCACCGCCCACCAGGGCAGAATAGGTCAGGACCATTTACAGAAGAAGTTTAATGTTAGGAATATGTATAGTTAGTTTGAATCGTCAGCTAATTTCGGTCTAGTTTTATTATATAATATTATTTATATCTTACGCAACAAATTCGCATTTTTAAGAAATAAGAGTTATTTTAATTTTTCGTTTCAAATGCATTAAATAAGAATAAATTGGTACTCCAATTAAGAAAATTATCCTTTCCATTGAGATTATTCCCTTATTAATTAAACGCTTCAAAACCCTTTGGAACGAAAAAACCCTAACAAAATATTCAAAAAACTTTTGCATAACACGTTCATCATTAAATGACAAAACACGTCCAACCGTACTTAACATTTCTTTTATGCCCTTTCTTACCTTCTTCCTCTCCTCGTGCCTTCTTGTGAGTTCACTCTCCGAGTCCTTCAACTTTTGCTTCTTCTCTTTGACCTTCATCTCGAACACTTGCTCCATTTCAGCCTCCATCTTCTTCATTTTCAGCTCGTGCTCCTTCTTCTCCTCCTCCATCTGGGCCAGCGGATTCCTAAAAGAAGGGCGGGGGGTAAATAGTTTCAATTTCAACTAAATTCTTGATCCAAATAATATTAGCAATCTCAATAAAAACCCTAAAATCAACATCTGGTCCACCACTAAATGAAATGCAAAATAATAAACTGGAGAGAACAATTTCAGTTTAAAATAAATAAGAACACAATGAACGAATTTTGTTGGCAGACACACAACTTCTCCATCGATTTAAACTTTCTTCCTCTCTTTTTTATTCAAAGTCCACCGTTTCTCAATCCTCGAAAAACAACATTTATATTCAAAATAATAGGGAAAAGTAATCGTTAATAGGAAACTAAACTTACCAAATTATCGAAAATGGATTTTTAAATCCTTGCTTGCAACTGAATGAGATGGAAACAGAAAGAGTGGACTTTTAGTAGTTCTTTTTCTTGTTTTTCGTTATTATTTTTTTTAAATGTCTGTACACAGCAACTCGGTGGTTTTGTTGGGGGGAAAATGGGACAGATGCCAAAAGCAGGCCACACTTGTGGCCCTACATTAACCAACTACATGTCAACCAACGGAACTACAAAGTGGATTCGGTATTTTTTTCTTTAATTCAATTATCTTGAAACATCCATTTAAAACTTTGTATTATAAAATAATTGATGACTTTCTAACATTATTGATTAAGATATTTTAAGATTATTATAAAATTAATGTCTTGAAATTAAATTTATTTACTAAAAGTTGCCTCTGATTCTGATTGACATGTCAATTTAAATCTCTAAACATTAGCTTTCAAAGATTGTGTTACAGGAAATTAAATGAGCTTAGTAGGATGAGCTACTCCTAATTAAAATTTTTTTGGTTGAAAAAATGTTTTTTTGTATTGATTATGATTAAGTATTAATAAACAAATATATAAAAAAAGGGTTGTTCATTTTTAATATACATATTTTTTTAAAAAGCTTCTTTTTTGGTTTTTGACTAAAGAACCAAAAAATTATACTCTGAAACACTGATCAATTTTAATGAGATTTTGTATGCATATCAGGAAGGTAGATCAAGTTTTAGTTTTTATATCCATAAGTGATAAGGATAAGCCACCCCTAATTGAAAACAAACAAAAATTTGAAAAAGAGCTTTTTTCGAATGGGTTACGATTAAACCATGAAAAACATATGCACAAAAAATTACACCCTACCATATATTTCAAAGATGAATAACTCCTAAATATTTATTTTAGTTTATTAAAGTTTTTGAGCTTTTATAATTAATTCAATAATTGACACTTCATAAACGCTTCTCAAAACAATTCAAATTGGTGTGCATTTAATAGTTAAGTTTTTATACCCATGAATATTAATTTTTAAAAACGAGTTTTTTTTGGAAAAAATTGTTTTCTTTGCTTTTTGTGTATTTTCTGGAAATAATAAAAATGAGAAGACAAAGTTAGTTGGATGGGCTAGTTAAATTATATTTACCAACAGATATTTATTGATATTATTATCCAAAAACAAAAATAATGAAATAAGGTAGAAAATATAATCTACAAACATGAATTTGATTTTATTTTGCATTTACTGATGTTTTTTATATAGAAATACTATAATTGACAAACCAATTAAGAGTATAAAATATTCATACACCGGAAATTGATTTCTTTTTATTTCCTTCCATATTAAACAATTTTGAAGAAAATATCAAAACACTATTTTTTGCAGTAGATATATAATCTTTTTTTGATTGATTCATAAAATATTATATATAGATGGATTTTAAAAAAATTCAATAAATGTTGATATTTTAAAGTAAATACTTCTATCTACAGATGTTTTATTCACAATGACCAAAAACTGATAAACGAAAACTAATCTTCATCTAAACTCTTTCCATTTGAATAAAATAATCATTCAAAGTACCGAATCCACCATCAAAATAAATGGAACAAATTAAATTATCATAATATGGAAAATATCACTCACTTGTTGCTCATTCGGCCCTTTCCATCGTTGCCCAGACCGGCCAATTTGCGGCATCTGTAGTTCTCGTAGTGGACGTTATTGGTCACGTCCTTCAGATCGTGCAAATGCGTTCGAATTACCATGTTCCTCAGTGCTACAAAGTCACAGTGGTCCATATTCTCAACTGAAATGCGATACAATTCATTTAATTTAATACTTTTAAATTCCTTTAGAACAATTTTAACAAACAAAATAACAATAGAGTTCATCATCTCGGTTTTCGTTTTGAGTAAATTTCATACGATTTTTTCAAGACGATACACAGGTCATACAAAAACCCAAGACGTTCCTCGACTTATTTTTTTTATTGAATGTGGATATTTCAAAAATCGACAAGTTTGCCATTAATAAACTCTACATAAAACTAAATTTTACATTTCGATTAAAAGTTAATTTAATTTGAAATGGGATCTTTTTAAAATTAGAATTTTTACATTTTAATTTATAAATATTAGTGCTAAACCACCTAGAAGTGGTAGTGCTGGAAGTAATGGAATTCTGTTGGAAATCTAATTATATTTTATCAACTAAAATTTTGTAAAACATTAAATTAAAAGACAGTTGATTAGAAATTTGAGAGCTGTCATTATTTAATTGAACAAAAATGTTCAGGATCCTGTTTGAAAAGTATTTAAAACACAAAATTTCAATTTAAAATTAAATCAACAATTTCGATTTTGGAATTTTCCAGTCAAAATTACTTTTAAAACGAGGACGGGTTGGAAGCCCATCCAAGCCACTCTTTTTTATATGGAACCCGGACATTTTGCATGAAATTGACATGGGCGTCCTTCGAGGTGGGGCCGGACTATTGATTTGTGTATTGGTATCAAGGTTAATTAATAATAAGGTCGTGCGGATATTCGTTTGAGATAGTCTGATTTAAAATAATCACTGCAGACGTATATTTAGTAGACTTAGGTATACTCTTTACTTTATGAAATTTACAGATTTTTTTTATTTTTGACGGACAAACAAAGAAACTAATGCCAGTAGATTTTTTGCTATTATTTCCACATTTCGGCACAAAACAACAATTTTAATACACAATAATGTTGTATAAGATACTTATTATACGTTCCTAATTACTTGAGTGAAAGTCTTTTTCACTCAATTTAAAGTAAGTTTAATTTAACTAACTAACTTCTAACCAAAAGTTTGACAGACTGCGGATGACGTATTACAACAACAATAATCGACATGACTTATTATGTTCAGCGACTTTGATTGGTATAGTGTATAATTAGAATCCCGCAAATTCAAGTACTTCCATCTATAAAAGAAATCCCTTCCTGGGAAAGCGATGGTCTCTAAGTTTGAGTTTAAATCTAAAATATAATTAATACTATTGCTTTAAATACCAATAGACATTTTATGAAAATTCTTAATACCTTAAATGGGTATTTTATAAAGTATTGTAAAACTGAATAAAAAATCCATTAATTCTAAGCACGCTCATATTTCAGTCATTTCTTTTATTTGGCCAAAACTTCAATTATCTAAATGTCTATCATTATTTCTTGGAAAATTACCTTCCGCAACGCCCCAGGGATAGCGACGACCTCGAACCTTCTTTCCGTCCACCTCAATAACTGTATTCGCTCCGACGACAGCAAACGGAACACGACTCCTCAACTGCTTCAACACTTTGGCCTCCTCCTCGTTCTCCAAAGGCTCCGGGAAATCATAAATTTTAATTTTGTGCTGCGCTATCTCGTTCAAAACCTATTTCGATTTAGAGAAAATTGATTATTTATTAAGGATGCCAATTTTATGATTATCTCCAGTAATAAATTGTCATACAAATAAGCATAAAAATCTTATTTTAGTGAATCCTTATTGTATATCGAGATCAAAATTGAGAAATTTTTTGTAAAAAAAATAGAACAGAAAATGATTTTCAACATTTCCCACCTAACCAATAATTGGCAATTAACAAATTTTCCAATTAAAATTCCATTCCCACCTGTTTTTTGAAGAGTTGCACCTCTTCGGGTGTCATTGTGTCGGCTTTGGCAATTACTGGAATGATATTCACTTTGTCGCAGAGTCGTTGCATAAATTCCACATCGAGAGGCTTCAATCCGTGCCCGGACGGTGCAATGAAGTAGACGCAACAGTGCACTCGGCTGTCGGACATGGCTTTGCGGTGGACTCGAGATTCGGCGGTCAAATATTCCTCATATTTCGACTCTACAAAGTCAATTACAGGAACCCAACTGGAAGAGAAATTGAAATAATTAAATAAATGATCTAAAATAACTTTAAAGGAGTAGATTAATAAAAAAAAACTTTGTGTTTTTATGAGGGAAGGTGTGAACTGATTTTTTTAAGAGTAATGTTTGTTTGCACGACGAAGAAGTACATTTCCAAATAATAATAAAATACCAAATATTTCTTATTGTTTTGACAGTTAGAATCATCAAAATTGAATGTAGTAAGCCAGAATAATAATTGTTCAATGAAAAAATCTAGGTGTCACTCATTCTGAGAGAAAATCAATAGAATTACCGACCTCTGTTTTAAAATAAGATCGATTTACTAACGAATTCGGATCAAATAATTTATGTAAATATCCTCAAAATTAAGTAGTTTATGTAATACGTATTTAATGTGTTTTAAATCATTTCAGTTCTAGTTTTTTAAATTATGCGATAAATGCTTAAAATGGAATTAGTGAAAACTATTAAAGCATATTAATTAATAAATAACTCGATAAATATCTGAAAAAAGAAGTCTTTTTTTTCAAGGCATTAATTTTAATTACTGAAAACAATGAAGAGTTTTTTATTACTCCTTTTGTGAAGTTGAATCACACATACTGAAATTGATGAAAAGGAGGCACTTTACATACAGAATTATAAAATATTATTATATTTAAAAAAATAGCCACCAAATGAATATAACAAATTTAATCATATCAACGATCCAGAATAACAACGACGCATCTGTAACGGTTTGTTCATTACAGATGCGTCTTTGTTATTCTGGAGCGTCGATATTATATTATTATATCTGTTCTACTACATTTCTAAATCAATACATTACAAATATTTAAAAATAAAAGGAAAGAAGTCCTAAAGGCCATATGTCAGGAGCAACAACGTCGCAAGTGCAAAAATTTGTCAAATGCAACTAATTTCATAAACACAACCAAAACATGTCCATCAGACATGGTAACTAGGACCTAACTGAAGCCTCACCCAGGACCACCACAGTTTCCTCTAGGTCAAAATATAGGTTAGGAAAGTGGTCTAATGAATCTCTTGCTTCCATGTACGATGATATCAATATTACAATAAAATCGTAATTAAACTTTTGATTTTAGGTCTGCAAAATAGGCCTCTGGAGATTGTTTTCCGAGTACAGTTCACTGTTTTGACTGATGATGGTCTCTGGTGAGGACTAATGTTTTACAAAATATGATTAGAATGATTACAAAATAATGAATAAACTTTTTTGGATATCATAAAAACCGTTAAACATTGCTGAAATCGGAATCATCTCTTCAATGCGATGTTGTTCTGTTCAATTATTCAAAAGTTTGCTGAAACTCTCTCTTTCCAACACAATAAAAGCATAAGTAAAAGTCCAATTTTATTACAATTTGGGCAGTAACTATCTAAGGGAATGTTCTAAACAGTGAACACAATGATTCTTCGAATACGAATATACAAGAAAGTTTGGGGGGTTTCTCTGTGAAAATAATTTTATTGGCCTTTGAAATTCATCATACCATTTTTCAAATTCTTTACGATTTTTATTTGTTTACTTGTGTCGTTGTTCCTCCGGACCGTTATGTCTTTATCACTCTATATCTTGGTATAATAAGAAAAAGGTAGAACATTCCCGTCGAACAACAGTGTAGAGTTGTCGCGGAGATACGTCATTTTGACGTCACTATCAGCTATTTATTAACCATTCATTATGTGCAAAGCTGATAGTGACATCAAAATGACGTAGCTCCGCGACTACTCTACTCTACTATTTCTTATTATAGAGTTCAATCCTAAGTCGATCAGATTTTTACACTATTGAAAGTGTGACGTCACTAGCCGGATGTCATTTTTTGTTTTGATTTTGNCCATTCATTATGTGCAAAGCTGATAGTGACGTCAAAATGACGTATCTCCGCGACAACTCTACACTGCTGAATGTCGGGAATGTCTTACCAGTAAAAGGTCAATTTACCATTATATGTTTTTTACACTTTTTTTAGCTTTAAATTTTGTATTGTCATAAATTAGTTAAATACTTAAACAATTATAAAAATAATGGCCTCTTGCTACAGTTAACGAAATAACTATAGGAAAATACGTAAAATCCAAAGATATTCTTGACATTCCTCTTTATGGAACAAATTATCATCATAAACAACAATGAAAAAGTAATCATCTTTGTCTTTGAGATAAAACCGATTTACGGATTTAATTCTCGTATATTGAGTTATTTAAAGTTCTGGTAACGTAATCTTTGGAGGAACTTATTAAAGTAGTACAATATAAGTACAAAATAAGTGGACTACAAAATCCATAAAGAGGGATTAAACTGGCTTATCACATTAAACCAGTTGCCATTTGTAAAATTCCTCTTTCGCGTAAAAACTACGAAAAAAGCAGACAAAAGAGAGCTATTTGTGTTTACCAATTGCTGTTATCGACGGCGTCTCCAAAACCGGGCGTATCCACGACCGTCAATGTCAAATTGACGCCGTTCTCCTTCAACAGCACTTTGGTAGTCTCCACTGCGACCGTCTTCTTCGTTCTTAGCGACGGTCCCGGGTGCTGCTCTTGATTGTAAACGTCCGACAAGAACATGGAATTGATCAGTGTCGACTTGCCTAGACCAGATTCACCTGCAAAGAAGACGAGCCAAAGCAAGTCAGTAAGAGGAAAATCAGCAATGCGTGTATTACTGTCATTCAATATGGGAGTGATATCTGAGACTACATTCCCACATTACATCATTTTATCTCCATATCCATTTCGGTTCAAATAATACAGTGATGGGCATTTATTTTGCGGTTAATTTTTTTTAAATAAAAATTATCTCAATTCATAACAATTTTAAGAAGAATTGAAGCGAATTAAAAATAATTGTTATTTATACAACACGGTCGATAAGGCATTATTAAAAACAGGGCCCCTCACGAGCGTAATGAGTGTTTGCAAGAAGGCCCAGTGTTTAATAATGCTTATCAACCGTGTTTTATACAAAATTTTATACATTTTAAAATAAATTAATAAAAAAAACTTTAAAAAATTCTTAAAATTTTTGTAGAAATATGTTGTTCTGTTCGACACCAGTAAAATTTGTAAATCTGTTTTTGTTGCTAATAAATATAACTGAAAGAATTTTTTAATGCACTTGTGCTACAAAAACGGCTTTGACAGTACAAATTTTAGTTTCATAATATTAAGTTTATGCAACAGAAATGCAAAAGTAGTATTATTGTTAATACAAGAGTACTTTAGGTAACAGGATGTTAAGTTCCATTATCTACAAGTTGCGTTCTATTTTGTGTAATTCCTAAACAAAAACTCAAAAACACACAAATCAATTTTGGTCCTGAAATATTCATAACTTTTCTTGTTATATTTTTTATAATAATTTTGATTTCAATCTCTAAACAGAGGATGTATCGTAAAAACCATTACAAACTTACTTTTAAGCCCCAGTTTTTGTTAAACTGAATCGGTTCAATATTATATATTTTATTTCTTGTTGCTGACATAAATAAAAAATTCAATGTAAGAGATAAATTCTAATATTTTATCAGTTTTCAGGGTATAAAACTCTGTTTAGCAACCGATTTTGGATTTTAGTGCTGCAACATTAAAAGTATTGTATCCCTTACCTATAATTTTAAATTCAATCTATTAATTGCATATTGTTGTCTCAATCATATATACGATTAACAACAAGAAATGTGCTTGGAATGACATTAACAAAATTAGAACTTTATGATACTAGGGCGACAGAGTATAACTTCAAGAACTTTTTATCACTCACGTTATATTTTTTCCGAGATAATGTGGAATAAATTTAATTAATTATTTTTGATTTATCATTTTCAAATGAAATATTAAGCACATTAAAATATTATTAATCAAAGCAAGCAATTATTTCACAGGTATAAAATATTAACTTATAATTAACTTAATAAGAAAATACCAAATTAAACCTTTCAAAGCTAGAGAATAAAATGTATATTATTTAATTACTTATAAATTCTGAGAAAATATGAATATATAATTAAAACGTGACCTTTAGGTTTGTGTATAGTCTCGATGAACACTTTTATAGCTATACTTTAAACTATGTATATTAAAGACTTTTAGAAGAATGAAAATATATTTATTTTTAAAAACCAAATTATAGACGTATGGAGTTGTGACAGCAAAATATTTTTTATTACTGACCCATAAGTATCGTTAAGCAACAAAACGCCCCTATTTTAAAACTGTAAGCATTAAAGCCTCTATAACTGTTTGAAGTTTAGGGCAACGAAGTTGCGGGATTCATTCTCGTCCCTTAACAAACCAATAGGAGGCCCAGAAGGGAGCATATACAACCTGTCATTGTTATTATTATGCACTATACATAGCTTTGATAATGATAATTAAACAAATTTTATAATCCAATAAGAAACAACAAGTTTAAAGAAAGAAAAAAAATAATTGACTATAAAAAGACCGAAAAACATAAGTCTTTTAATGATAATATTTTTATAAGATTTTTTTCAACTTAAATTAGTGCAAACGACTATACTTTAGCTCTAATTATTGTATTTTTAAATTTTCAATGTTACAAAGAATAGCTTAATAGATAAATTATGCTTTAAATTTCAGACACATTTTAAATTATTTTGTGTTAAAATTTTACAAAATATTAATTTAAAAAACATTGGTTTGTGTAGTTTTAGTTTCCTGTAAAAATATATCTAGAATTCTAGTATTTCCAGCAAAAAATCGCTTTCCGTAAACGCGGATTTATTAACAAATTTTCTACTTGAAATCAGGAAATTATTTTCTTTTGCAATTAAGAACAAAATAAAAATTAAATTAATAATTGAATTATTAAAAATGGATTTGATTTTTTTTTCAAAATCATCTACTTTAATTAATCAATATTAACCTCAACTAGCTACCACATTGAATGCCATCACTGTAATTGATAATCTCTGTACTGGCCACAAATAAGTCGTCTGCTTGTCACTCACCGACTACCATTAAGGTAAAATCGAAACCTCGCTTGACCGCTTTCCGGTAAACCTGATTTGGGAGGTTGGCGAATCCCACGTAACCGTCCAGCTCCTTGGGTTTCGCCCGAATGATCGGCTGCTGGGGCGCTGCCGGTTTCTCCTCCTGCTTCTCCCGATCCTGCCTCTCGATCGCCATCTTATTCGAATCCTGATGCTGGTGACTGTTATTCAAATGGTTTACACTGTCTATCTTTGCCTTGACGCTCATTCCAGCCAAATTATTGGCCAAATTGTTCACTATTCCGTTCGTGCTGTTATTATTTAGATGGTGGCCATTGCTCTGCGCCTTGTCCGTCGATGGGGAAATCACACTGTTGCCATTAGTCGATGTTACCGATGAAGAGGTCGTTATCTAATCAAGAATAGAAGAAATAAAAGGATACATTAGAAACTTACTCAAGAAAATCCTCAATACAAATTCAATAACAAGTCTAAAGAGATTTTTTTTATTCAATTTTGACCCAACTGGAATATGAATGATTTACCGCAAATTTGTCTCAATCACGCCAAATGTATGTCATCGCTTATCGCAAAATACCAGAACAAAACGGAAACAAATCCATAGTTGTACGAAAAAAAAACAATTGAAAACCAATCAGTTAAATATAACTTCACAAGGTGATTCCGAAGTCAAAATTGAAATAATAAAATAAGTCTTTATTAAAACAAATTATAATTTGTATATAAGATAAATCTTTTAACGTTAGTTACTTTGGTAATTTATTAAGAATTTTCAAATCGAAAAGTAAAAAGTTGGTGCTCGTTTCGTATTTCGTTTTGTGTAAATTTCATATAAATTAGTTGAGCCCCAGATCAAAACACCTTTTCATCTTTTATTTTTAAATGTGTTTGTAATTATTCAAGGTAAATTGACCCTATACATGTAGAACATTTCCGACGCGCGGTCAGCTGGATGGATTACATGTAGTGACAACTTATTTTTTTTAAAAAAAAACCTGAAGTTTAGTTTAAGACGAATAAGTTTTCTTTTTATATTTATGGTTTTTTAATAACTAATACATTTTGACGTTTCCATTTTTTGGTGATTTTATCAGGTATTTTAAATAGTTTGGTCTATTCCAATACTTAATTATACACTTATCACTTATACTTTTGGCCAGGAGATCCTTTTGGACAGTTTGGCCCTCGAATTGTAGTCAATTTAGTTTAAATAATCGGCACCACGAAAAGGCTGACTACGTTACCGTCTGATTAAGGATACTCTAAATTTTTGTGCACTTTCACTTGTATAAAAAAAAACTCATACGCAAAATAAATAAATAAATAACTAATAACAAATAAAAATTTTCCTGTAAATTATGGCATTTTTTTTTATTAAAACAAAGAAAATAGATCAGAAGATTTTTAATGAAAAATAATCATCATACTAGACAAATAAAATGTATATAGAACATGCTTGTTAAATAATGTGAATATATAAGTAAAATTTTAGATTTAGAATCAATATATTAAGCTGTTTTTATCAGTTTTTTTATTAATAAAAAAAAAAGAATAAGAAAAATACCAACAAAAAAATTAAAATCTTTGGAAGAAATTAGATATACAGTAGAATCCGTTTATTTTGAAGAATTAGTCATCGAAGTTTGTTTTACATATAAGCAATTACAAAATAGACGGATATAATGACACTTATGGTGACCATCCGGTTAGTTTAAATATTTTTATAAAAATTGTGTCCGAACGTATTTAATTAAAAGCACACGATAAAGCGAAATTTTCTTTATACTACTCATTATAATGAAGAAGGTTGCTCATGAATATATTGCAACGAAAATCTAGACCCGGAGAAGGTTGGTAAATTATTCCCATTGCATCTTGCACTTGAGTTCCTCGGCGATCCCAGTTTAAAATTGTTAAATTTTTTTTTTATTTATTTGATGCAACAAATATAAATTCATTATAATAAATATATAACCAAATATAATTACTGTACTATAATAGGACGTTTTTTGATACCACCTAAGAAGATTTATAATCCAAATGCAATATTTTCTCTCCATGTATTTAAGAACAAAAAAGTGTTTATAGATTCATATAACGTCCGCTTAGTAGAGGGTATTTTTCACTTCCCTTCAATGTCATTATAACCGGATTCTACTGTACTTCAGTCAAAATTATAAACCCAATGAATATAAAAGATTTACATTAAAAGCGACCAATTTATTTGAATCAATTGAACTATCATTTTTATTTTGCATTCTTCTGATATATAATTGTTCTTAGATCCTATGTCCTTAGGATTCGCTTACAAAACATGCCAAAAAATTTAAAAGAAACATATCTCAATTCAATTCAGAATAACCTAAATCTCAACTAAACACTAAGCTAAGTTTTTATATAAAAACTCCAGATACAATGACTTTCATTTTAGGAAACAAACAGAGCTATAAAATAATGCGTAAAACAGATGTTTTTAAAGCACTTTCTTCTTTTTTGTTGTTAAAATACCACAAATTTAGTATTTCTTAGAATTCAATAAGCCCCAATTTTCAATAACTCTTCGAATCACCTTGTGATTAAGCGCCTGAAAAACAAACCCAATGGAAAACCAAACCAAATCAAACCAAAAACGGAAAACTTACTTGTGTGATAGTAGTTGAAGATGAGGTATGGTTTGTATGATTGTTATTGGTTATGTTTGTCGTAGTTGTGGAGGAGGTGGTGTTGTTGATGTTGTTCGCGGACGGATTATGTTCGGATTTGAAGAACATCTCCCTTTTCGATTGCAACTAAAAACACAGAGTATTTATGAAATGAGAAGAAAAAAAAACAAGAAGAAAAACACAAATTAAATGGAACGAAAGTATAAACAAGACAATAAAAAGGTGATTAAAGGAGAATAAACGAATGTAAATGTTAATGAAAGTAAGATACAATTACAAAAGAGCACATTTCTACGCTTGTTTTATTAGTTTTTGGTTAGTCGGTTCATCTATGAAGCTCTCTGGTTAAATAGAGACCTCATTTCCATAAACAAAGCCCCTGTCTTCTAATTCCAATTTCTGCGCAACATTGACGAAATTAGACCATAACCCGCAAAATTTCTAACATGATTTATTTTCGCGAGCACAAATATTACCAACACTATCAATCACATTCATTCCATGTTACACATTTCACGTTTTACGATTCTTTTCTGCTTATTACCTGTATTACTACCTACTAAAGGTACAACGAAACGGATACCCCAAATTGGATTGTAACGAACTACAAATTAGCATACATTTTTATTATAAATCCAACCCAATAAGCCACGTGCTTCATATTTTTCCATATTATGACGTCGTTGTACACCAGAAAACGCATAATAACGAATATTGCAGGAGAAATTTAAATAATAACACAGTTTATTCAACTTTTTGTTTGTTTGCTAAATATTTATAGACCATTCCCCCCCTTGATTCAATAAACAGTAATTAGCTTATTTTTTGCACAACGTAAATTTACAATAAATCTCTCTTAAAGAGCCATACAATTTTAAGCACTTTATTTTGTAAATATCATTATTTGTTTTAAAGAAAATCAAATGCCCAATTTAAACTTTTTATAAACCATAAAATTAAATAAACTTTACAAAAAATATTTACAATTATATAATATTATAGTAGGTATTTATCTAAGGATGTGAGAACTGAACGTTCTTTATCATGAGTAATGGTTTGTTTGCACGACGGACGAGCTCGAAATTCATTTTGTTAAACAACAGAAAACACAGTCAAAAATAATTTAAATATTAAATTGAAATAAATTGCATTTCTTACAAAACAGTTTTTTTTTGTAAAACGCCTAACTCACAACATTATATTCATTTTTTCCGTTCATAATTCAACCAAAATATTTCTAATGTAGAAACGGTAAAATTTTAAAATAATTTGTATTAAATTATTATACAGTAGTCTATGTTATCAAAATAAAAACATAAATTTAAAATACTACATTGATAATGTTATGTTGGTAAAAGTAATTAGATTTCTGAAAAATTCTTTAATATTTAAAACATTAATTTGTAAAACCCCTCTTAAAGTTACATAATTTTTTTCTTCTAAATCGACACGTTCGCCATTTGGTGGCAGATTTTGACATATGGCAAATGGCGCATCGAAGTTAATTAAATTTTAAATTGAAATTTTGTCTTTATAATACTGTGTATACAGGATCCGGAAAATATGTCGCAAATAAAATAATGACAAATATCAGATTTTCTAGTGACCATTCTTTAAATTTGAATTTAAAATTATTGATGTGTAAAAGTATTAGTGTCGTATAAAAATGTATTTAAAATTTCAGTGCCCTTCTAGTGGGTTTTACACAATCACAAAGTCAAATTATTAAATCGATTAAGTTATGTTATTCAAATAAATTTAATTACTTTTAAATACTTTAGTATTGAAAGCGTTCGGCCTCTCTTAAAGTTACCTATATTTTTTTGGTTTTAAAACAATTATTAAAGATTTTTAAAAATAAAATAGAAGATGAAATTTGTTAATTGATTTGTATAAAAATATGCAATATTTTATATTATCAAAATAATTAAATAAGTAAAGCTAAAGCAACATTTAAACGATATTATATTGCTTGGTAAAAAAAATGATACTTGGCGGTAACTCGCAAGAAGGGTGCTCTTGTCAATTCCATAAAAATTAGTAGGGTCACATATAAAAATAAGAACGGTTGCCTTACTTCAAATCGTTCTTCTTATTAAATGTGTTTGTGACCGTTTCTTCTAAATCAATAAAGGTTCACCATCTAGTGGCAGTTTTTGAAACTAATAATTGACATTTCGCAAATGGCGAATCAAAGTGAATTGAATTTTTGTCTTTAAAATGCTGTGTATACAAGATCAGGAAGATGTGTCCTTAATAAAATAATGAGTTATCTGATTTTCTAATGAACCTTCTTGAAATTTGAATTTTTACAAAAATATTTAATTTAAAAGTATGGATCTGTAAAGTAGTATTATGATAAAAAAAATTCATTTTCTTTCTGGGGGATTTACGCTTACTGGTTTCAGTCACGTCTTAAAACGTGCAATTATCTCTAACAGGTAGTTGATGACTAAGATAAGATTAGATTTTATTGTGGGATTTTTATAATAAATGATTTTTAAAAACCTCAAATATATATGAAATTATTACAATTGGGGTTGATCCCCGTTATTGTACTAAAATTAGATCGTATCCTCTCGACTGAACATCTAGAATTTAAATAAGCCCTTGCCTTGGCTAATAATAATCCGTTTTATGATTACGATAAACATAAATAACATTATGATGATGATAATAATATTATGAATCATTTTCAACGACTCAATATTCTTTTTATAAATTCTATTATATAACCGTTTTCCAACAATCATTGTTTAAAAATATCTTTGAAATACATACGAATAACACCATTGCTTTATCTAAAATAATATCATTCTTTGAAGACAATTCCCTGTTTCCCCAAAAAATTGTCAGAATTTGAAATTCCTAATAACATTAATATTAAGTTCAAAATTAAACATACTAAAAATAAAACTCGGAATATAATTGAAGACATATATAACCATATTAAATAAGTGAGATAATACTCGTAATGCTTTTATTTTAAATATATAAAATTTTCAACAAATATTTACAATTATATTATAGTAGTTATTTATGCGAGGATTGTGTGAATTGAAGGTTCTTTATTATGAGTAATGGTTTGTTTGCACGACGAGGGAATGCAAAATCTTTACAAATGTACATCATAAAATTTTGTATGTTTTTGTTAAAGAACACCAGAAAATGTAATATTGATTAATTAAATTATTAAGTTCCAATAAATTACATTTCATACAAAATACGATTTAAAACACATTTATTTGTTAAATAACTAATTTTAGCTGATAAGGTTGAATTGATTTTTTTTCAATAAATTTTCCTAATTTCCCAAAATACGAATTTAAAGTTTTGAAATGAAAAAATCAATATTTTCTATAGGAAAATTAGTGAATTTCTAATGGCTAATAAATTTCCTAAAAATAAACTCAAACTTAATCGATTTCTTTAAATGAAAAGTGAAAAAACTGCTGAGAACAACCTATTTTAAAAATAACCATTCATTCAGACTTTTCAATTTCACCAAAAAATAAAGCCAAAGTAAACCGATTAATAAATAACATTTCGACATTTCTCCGCCGCGCGAAGAAATTCAGCCAATTTCTAATGAGTTGTTACTTAAGTAAGTAGTAGTAAAAAAATAAATGGAGACTGAATGATTAATCGCTGGTTAATAAATGGTTTCATTAATAGTCTTAAATAGATTGTATATAAAAAAAATACTAGGTATTAATGGTAGAGTTAAAGATTAGTAGATCTAGTAAAATGTGAATTGAAGCCCGAAGCGCGTTTGTCTCTCTTGAAGAAAACCGTCTTTCACTCGTTCGTCTCTTACCAGTGCACTGGTCGTATTTACGTGCTCTGTTCCCCCAGCTTGACCATTGCTCTTCTCCGTCAGGCCCAGGCCCCCGTTTTGCTCTAGTAATCGCTGCTTATAGGCCAGCCGGTCGAGACTCGGAATTCGATAGGACCCGCCGATACCCTCCTTTGGACACACAAGTTCAGAAATCAGGTGACATGGTAACAAATCAACAAAATAGAGTCTTGTCAAATGGTAAACAACTTAGGATCAGATCAAACCAAAAAGCATGATAAATAGAAATAAATAAAATCAATGTAAAATGAGATAAATAAATGTCCTCACACAGCAAACAAACTAAAGCGGCAATGAAGTGATAAAATTGCAAAAAAAACCCAGTGAATTGCGAATGAATAAGATGCAGATGTGGACGTTTCCCTTTTATTAATATGAATTTTATCTCTTAAGTTTATTAATAATTAAACAGATACGTCACGAATAACCCACTTGGTAAAACTAAACTTTAAACTAAACTTTATATTAACACTCAAAAGCTGAAAATTCCCATGATTAACATCAATGAGTGTGTGTATTGTAAGATTTACAATTCTTTCATTAATCACAGTTTACCCAATTTTAATTAATCATTCATTGATATAACTATAAATTATTCCCGCATTCTAAAAACAAATACGAATCCGAAGATTTTTAATTGGTCAGATTGTAAAAGACGGGCTCGACGTCCCGACTTTCCTTGTTATGTTTTTATGAAATTTACTAAAGACTGAAGTCGGGACGACGAGCTTAATATATTTCAAATAATAAATTGTTTAATTCATTAACACATTTGAAAATAGATACTATGGTTATGCTCTATTATGCTAAGCTTAATAAATTTGTGTTATCGTTCTTGATGACATAACAACCGTTTTCGGTTTAGGTTTAAGAAATATATCTGAATGACCAGTTAATTTACTTCAAAAATTTTCACAATTGAATATTCGTAACAATTTCACAAATCATTTTCAATGAAGTAATTGTTATTATTAAACCAATACGATTCTGTATTAAAGTTAATATTAATATACATCTGCTATTGAAATAGGTTTAATAAAAAAAGTTCCGAGAATTTTCACTACATGTAGGTATCCTAACCACTAGACAGTTTGGGACTTTAAAATACGAAGCAGCATCTGGATAGAAGAACAGTGTTAATATCAAATTTACTCGTGATCCAGTCCTTCCATTTCTAAAACGAGATCTTATAGCTAGGGCTCAGCTATCTCTTACTGTAAATTATTTTATGCATTTTTGTATCTTAAAATTGATATTTTGACACTCAAATTTGTTCTGTCAAAGTTGTTTTATAGCACAAGTGCTTTAAAGAATTCATTAAAACACTAGTGTTTTTTTCTTTATTATCAAAGTGTGACCTCCGTGACAGAAATCCATCAAACCTCACACACTCGTCAGTTTTGGGCCGAAAAATGACCATAAGTCCAATTTTATTTTTCACCTGAGAATTAAGGTAATGACTAATTTATATTAAGCAACAAAATTGCAAAAAATTAATAAAATGGCACTAAAATTTGTTCTGTCAAAGTCGTTTTTATAAAACAAGTGTTTTAACGAATACTTTAAAAGCACTATGGCTTTTTCTGCATTAATAAAGTGTGTCCTCCGTGAAACAAATCCATCAAATTAGTGTGGACGTAAGTTTTGCTTTATATGGTTTAACTGCAGTTTGACAGTTTTTAAAAACAGTTATAAAATTAATATTAATCTGTAATAAACTACCTATAAAAATTTCTATGAACTACGTCTAGTTACAGCTATGAGCAAGAGAGACGCAAAATATATCAAATTTAGTTTTAAATAGTGGTCGCTAAACTGAATTTTAAATAGAAAGATGATTTTTTATAGATTTTTATGTTAATTTATTTTTAAAAAATCATAAAATTTGTATGAAGCACGGTGGATAAGCTTTATTAATCACACGGGCCTTTTTAAAAGCACCTTATTTTATCGACCTAGTTGTATAAACAACTATAATAAAACTCTGCTAATGACATTCAAGGTCTCCTTTCTAAAATGTTATTGCAAATTGATGAAATTCTTGTAGAAATAAGAATTAAAGGACATTCAAGTTATTTTAAATATTTATTTTCAAAAATTTCCATCTTTGTTTAAATAATTAGGAAAATAAATAATAACTTAAAGCTGAAGTTTACATTTTTCAAGGAATTAATTTCGTTTCCAAAAATTATTCAATTAATTACAACAAAATTTCCCTCGCATTTCAAAGAAAATTAATTCAACTAATTTGAATGACAAATTGAGTTTACAAAGTTTTATACAAAATTTTGAATTAATTTATTGATTTTAAATTAATTTTTCTTTTGTTGAAATCAATTGTAGCTTTATATATTTTATATATAAAACAGTAAGTATGTTTCATGACAATTATCTCTAATAATTGACAAATTGCTATAAAATAGTCGTAAATAAAATCTTAACATGTTTATCAATCAAATCAGCAAACTATTAGCCAAGAAACTGGTGGAAGGTGCCAGGCATGTCACTCATTAAGAGAATTAATTTCAATTACGACCCGGATAAATGTCGTTTTGTTGAAAAGAGAGATAAGCTGCAATTTTAACACTCTATATCACTATAATTATAACAATTGACGCTAATTAAAACATTATAAAATCCGCCACGGGAGGGTAAAAGATTTGTGTGACTTGTATTGTATTATTTCATTTTTTGCACAACACCTTTGCTAATTTTGCGAGAGAGCAAATTCATTTCACTTTTTAGCACAGTAAGAAAGAAAGAAGAAAGGTTGTGATGATGAACAGAGTTTGCGTGTTTTTATAATTTATACTCTGCAAAGTGAGCGTATTTGTACGCTTTGGTTTATTTTGTTTATTTACTAGAAGAGAAATATCGATTATTAAATTATCGGGCCATTAAATCTCAATGTAAATTCACGGACTAATTATCTCACGGGGGTCTATAATCAATCGCTTGCTTTTACAAATAAATAATAGCTATTTTCGATTGAAGATGGGCGTTTTGTTCAAAAGGAGAGTAAATAGATATAAGCAACGATAATTAGGTTTTTAAATTTGGTTTTTATCATTTTTGTAGAAATAATTAATTTTTAATGTTAAGAATTAAATGAAAAAATTAAATATGCTTTCTTTTACTGGTCTCAAGAAATCAAATCCTGGTTTTAGATAAATTAAATATAGGAGATAAAAATCCTCTTATCTTTTTATAATTTTTGAAGGGTATTTCTTAATGTTAAAAGACATGAAAATAATATTTAAATATTGTGAAGACGAAGAAATTTGTTTTTAAATTTTTAATTCACTTAATAGTTATTTGTGCTACAAGGGTGTTAAGTCAACTCGGAAACGATGAAACACTTTATACACGAGCAGGACATAACGTTATTTGCACTCCATTCATGACCACTGAAATTTATACAATTTCACATTAAATTTCTTTATTTACAAGGAAAAGTAAAACATTGACATGTTTCACAAATGTTTCAAGTGAAATCTTAACTTCTAAAGTTACCGTTAACGGTTGGAATTTCTCTTAACCACTTGGTCATAAGGCAAATTCCTATTTGATTGTGACATGGAACATTTGTTTGATTTAATTTATGTGAAATAAAATTCTATTTAAAGCAATATAAGGCTATTACTATAAGTTACGTACATTACAGTTAAGCAGACTCATTATCCTTATCTCTTATATTTACGTAATGTGCCCAAAATCGAACAAAAAAGCCAAATTATATGCAGATGGCTGTTGAAACGGTAAATATTAAATTTTTTAAACAGTGAACGTAAATTTATTTGCAACATAATCTTGGTCGTATAGCATAGCCGCGACCAATATTTTGTGTAGTTTAAGGGCAACAATAGTGACCAAATTTTGACTTTGAGGCAAATTTGTTGGATAGTTTATGACATTTTTATTTCACTAGTGAAATAAAAACTCAAAATTTTTACTGAGTGCCATAAAGTGAAACAATACGAAACTAAAATGGATATCGAAAAGCTTATGTTTCGATATGGGAGTGCAAAAATATACATTTATATTCTACCCACCCTAAATTAAAGGGAGTATGACGTCGCTCCCAAATTTGCCCTATTCTTAAATTTCATTTGTCCAAAATATACTTCAACATCGATTTTAAGGATATTATTAGTTCCAAGTAAGAAACTCCAATTTTAAAACTATCACTAAAGGACTTGATACTCCGTCAATTTTTTAACTTTAAAGTCATTAGGGGAACCCTTCGTTTTACAAATGATTAACAAATCTATAAATAACTCACTACGTTTTTTAATAAAAAAAAAAGATAAAACATGAATGTTATAAATCACATAATGATAATATTCTCAACCGCGCTCTTTCATTATCAGCACATGAAACCGTGTATCTTACAGATAATGTTGTCTGTGGTTCCGTCTTATCTGTCCACAACAATTTTTAATCCCAAAACTGAAGCATGAAACTTTCCCAACATTTCTCGTCGGTGAAGAAGAATTAGTCAAACTTTGCCTTCCTTTAACCAAAAGCAAGCAGAAGTGGCAGAAGGGAAAATTCTTTGACACATAAAATATTTACAATCTTCTCTAGCCGCAAAGAGTTGGGTAAACAAACCACTCATTTAGTTTGTCTCCCATTCTCCCCTTCCCCCTTTTCGGCCAATATTTGTAGAAAGAAACCAAGAGAGAGATATAATTCAAAACTAGGAAACTTGTGACATTTGTGACACAAACTCAAACAGAGAATGATTGAGAAATAATCAAAATAAGAGTAAAAATCAAATTAAGAGCTCCATTTTGGTCTCGTTTATTACTTTCGATAATCATCCTCTATTCATCTCTCTGCTTTGGGATTGTGTAGGTGGTATCTGAATCATTTCTCGATTCTTTTCAAGTGCAAAGTGAGTGACAAATTTATGTAATAAAAAATAGCGTTTGCCTTGACTTTTGGACCGTTTGGGATCACTATAACTCTCAGATAAACACATGTGATAAGCCAGTCTCGTGAATGCATTGAGCCCAGACGCATAAAAAGCGATTCCAAACAAAACAACACAGAGATCTTAATCCGGTTCATGATGAATATCACATTCAGCTGTTTACAAAAAAAAAACGAATTGAAAAGAAGAAGACAAAAAATCTCCTCCATAATCAGAGACGGATCCCCCTCAATCCCACACCAAACACACAACCAGACCACAAGAACACTGTACAATACAATTCTGATTTTTATTACTTCTTTGCATTTCCTTTACAGACGAAAAGGGTGTTTCAATAAACTCTATCATTATTATTCCTTTATCAAGCTAAAATAAATAAAATAATGCAACTATTTGATTAAAATTACATACAGTTTTATATTGAAAATGAATGAAACGTAATAAACCCAAGTCAACCTGCATTTAAAACATAATTACAAACAAATCATTTATTTGAATGATCATATTTTGAATGATATACGTATAACAATTATCAAACGGAAAATTCAATATTTTATTTACGTCATAATTATTTCAGTATTCGGTAAGTGATTAGATTATATAAAATGTTTATTTAATGATAATCATTATACCTTTATCATGATTTTAATGTAACTGTCATTTGGTCAACTTTTATCTAAATGCTAAAACTGTATGTGTATGGAAAAGTAATAAATCAAGTAGATTTCATAGGAAATGAACTACGCATTTTTCCATTGCAATGTCAAGGACCGACATTTAAAATTAGTTAATATATTATTTAAAAAAATTATTCTTTATTGGGCCGGCGTCATTAAGAACAAACGGCAGAATTTGACTGAAATAATATTTATATTTTAACACGACACAAATACTACTACACAAATCAAGTTTTAAATTGAAATTTTATTATAACTTCAATTTAAATAAGGTTTTCTAGAAAATCTAATAACCGCCAGTATTTTATTGACGACACATCTTCAGCATCCTGTTTCAATCGTATTTAAGGACAAAATTTCAATTTGAAAATCAAATGCCCACATTATGTTGTAAACAATTGTGTACAAATTGTCAATACTGTGAATGAAGCAAGTTGGTTACTAAGATTGATTTTGAATTGGATTATGAAATTTGTATGGAATTTACAGTCACGAACACATTTCAAAATAATATCCGAAAAGATGTCACGATGTTTCAACTGATTTGTATAAAATTTGGAAAAATAATTTTATATATTGTGTTCAATAAATCAACTTTTAAAATTAATCTAAAATAAAATTATATTTTATGTATTGACTCATTATAATTTGTAGACTGATTAATAAGTCAGGTGTCGAAACTTTACCTTGTGAAATATAAATATTATAAAATATTTTGCACAAAAATTAAAAACAAACCCATTTTAGATTTAATTCCTTTAAAATAGTAGTCTTTAATGAAACAAAATTGACCAACAATTGGTGTTCGCCGTCCCGTCTTCGGTCTAAATTCGATGTAAATTTCATATAAGGGCCTTTAAAAAAACTACAACCTTCCCGTCCTTTCTTTTAAATGTGTTTGTGACTGTTGATCGGAAATTTACACGTTCGCCAAGTGGTGGCGGTTTTAAAATTAATAATCCTCACATCAAAATTTGAACAAGTTACAAAATATGGTACTTCAAAGTTATTTGAATTTTAAACTGAAGCTTTGTCTTTAAAATACAGTACAAACATTATCCGGAAGGTGTGTTCTCAATAAAATAATGAGTTATACAATTTTCAAATGGACCTTATTTAAATTTGTTCTAAATTTTAATTCCAAATTATTGATTTGATTAGTAGAAGTTGTGTCGTGAAAAATATATATAACTTTCTGTGTCCCTTGTACCAGGTGTGGTACTATTAATAAGCTCACGGGCTATTGACTTCCTTTATATTTATCAATTCTCTTCGAAATTATTCCATTTTATTAAATACTAGAATACGTTCGGAATTGAGACAAAGAATATTGAAAATATTGTCCTTGATTACTTTCCCATAGCTCTAAACAATACTCTTCTAAATTCACAATTTCATAATTAATTATCCAAGAGAACAATAGCTTATTGAAACACCCTTTTTTTCATCTTCCTCTCAATAATAAATTGACCTAACAAAAACACATCAACAACCACAATCGACCGCGATCGAAGCTGCTAAATCACCTTTTCACGTTCCGCCCGGTCAATTTTTCCGAAACTGGACGTGTATTTGGGCAACGTGGGCGGCGGAATGGGCCTGGCCGCGATCGCCGGCTTCTCCATCGTGTGCTGCTTGTTGACACTGTGGATCCCCGCCGTCGCAGCCGCCGGACTCTGGCCAAAGTTCGCCATATAGGCGCCCGGCGACGAGAGCACGGGCTTCGACGGGGGAATCGGGGGTGGTCCTTGTGGCGTGGTGCTCATTATTCCCTCGGGCAAGGACTCCACTCGACGGCAATCAATTAACCGAAACACAAAACACTCTCCTCCTTCTTTCTCTCTCAATTCACAGAACTTCAATTATTAATCCACTTTTGCACTTATTTCAATGAATTTTCTATTCCCTTTTCTTGAATTATTGAATTTTTGGACAGTTTTTCACAATCACTTGTTCAATCCTCCTTCTATTTCAGTCTATTTACTATATTTATCTCGTAATCTTGATAATTGGGGGCACATTATTCCAGCTGTTTTCAGTAGAAAAAAAGGTTGAATCGAATGCATTCATTGAACAAATAAACTAATTATTCATCGATAACACACAAAACACCTCTTCCGTTCCGTTCTCCTCTCATTTTTCGCAATGTTGCTATTTTTCTACTTTTTTCTTCTTCTTCATATTCCAAGAGAGCGTAAATGAAAAGCTCTATTCATTCCATTCATCATCAAGATTACTAATTGGCAACAAATGAGTGCGAGAGAGATCTTGGAAACGAACGAGGAAAATGTGTTTACAATATATTTCCTCCGCATCGGAACACAATTACACATATTGGCAATAATGTGGTCATTATTCATCGTTTCCAGTTATTATTTTTCCATTATTACGCATTTATGAATAGGAGTCACCTAATAAATTAAGCGCATAGGGAATATTTATTAAAGAACCAATGTTTCTTTTACTAAATTTAAGAAAATTTAAATTTCATAATAAATAAATTTTGAAAATTTTGTAAGGAATAGTATCCTAAATAAGTTCATTGAAAATGTACAAGTCATAAATGAACAATTATAACTAAACTGTTGTAATAATTAGTGGGGGGATAAATTCAATTTGAAAATTAAATTTAAAAAGCATAAAGTTTTGTATGAAATACGGGCGATAAAGACAAGAGTTCCTAAACTACTCATCACGCTCGTCACTTTAAAAGACCCTAGTATTTAATAATCTTATCTAATGGACCTAGTTGCGTAATTATTTAATTAATTTAATATCATAAATTGATAATTAAGTGTATAATTAAAACGTTTTCCTGCATAATAAAAAAGTAAAACGCGGACCAGTATGTCAAGTACAAGAAGTGAATACATCAACTGATTAATATTATGCGTAAACTCGCAAGAAGGGCAAATGCATTTTTTTGGTCAATTTCATACAAAGTAGTAGGGTGTCAGATTTTCTAGTAAACCGTCTTAAAATTTGAATTTTTCCGCAAATTTTATTTTATAATTATCGATCTGTGAAGTAGGATTTGTGTCGTGTAAAAATTTAACAAAATAATTCATTGTCCTTGTAGCGGGTTTATGCCTATTAATAAAAAATCGTAAGCTCTTTAGTATTTTTTTTTTTCTTAATAAAATCATAACCTTTTGTATAAAACACAGTCGATAAGCATTAGACCTTCTTGAAATTGAAATTATTTTATAAAATGCTAAAAAAAGTGAATCTTAACGTTTTTGTTTAAACAAATTCGCATTTTCTTTTCAATAAATCCTCTTAACCAAACACACATCTAATTAAATGCGTTTCTCTCAATTCAATTCAAAATAGAAAGAGTAAAACCATTTCCTCAATTGCCATAATCTTATACAAATCTGGTCTAATCTGACTGTCTAATTTATGGAAATTCATTGGCTCAACGCCAAAAATGCAATTCTGTTCCGGAGATAATGAGTACACGTTTTACCATTGCAATATTAGTAAACAACGTTTCCTCGAAATTGAGTCATAAACAAGGGCTTTGTTTAATCTTATCGATTTTCTGTGGAAAAACTCAAGTACTCGCTAAACAGACAAGTATTTAAACGTTGAAAAAAAGTGCACATTTCTCTTTGCTTCCTTTTCTAATTCTAAACATTCCCCCCTCCTTTCAAGAAAATTACTTCTAATTACACTTAATTCTGACGCATTTTCGCAAAAGAAAAAAAACAATAGACCCAACAAATACTTTAAAGAGCAGCAATAAAAGAGTGTAAGAAGAAAAAACCAAATATTGTCTATTCAATTCTTCGTCGCCTTTCATTCATCTCTCTAATAAGACAATACCACCTTCAATCCCCAACTTCCCATCGCTGCCACCACCGACAAATGAACCTTTTTGTTTCGCTTTCAACTCGTTTTCATCATTTACATTTCCCCTCACGTGACTTTTCATTCTAATTAGACTCTTTTTTCCTTTCATAAATGTGTGAATCTTTGCATAAATCAAAAGAGACAGACTTTTACAAATTTTTTAAGCCTCAAAGATTCAAATAAACGCTCGCGCGGCATGATGCTCATTATGCCATTTTGATGACAGCCATAAAAACAACCACCACCCATCAGAGATTTAATGACCAATATTCAACAGCAAATTAGCTTCCTCTATCAAACCATTTTTACTATGTTGCATCTTCTTCAATTTTATTAGACCCCCTTTTCTTTTCATAGACTAAACGAACGAAGAGCATCGATAATGTTTAGTAATAGAATTACAACATTAATGTCGGTTTTACTAGCTCTCTTCGCAAGTACTATCGATTTGCTTTGATGTACGAGCAGTAACTACATAAATGCAGAACCTTTAGAAAGCTAATAAAGTTTATTGTGTAGAAACTTAAAACCAAAAGCCGAAAATTTAAATTAATTACTCAATTAAATTCTAATAAAATTCCATGCCTAATTACCCAAACAGATTTAAGAAGAACAAGAAAAAATTTGTAAGTATTAAGATAATTTGTAATAAAATTATTACTCGAGTTCTACACAACCTTTAATAGAATCCAATATCAGATTTATTAATTGATTTTTCTATTTTGCAACAGTGCGTAAAAGTCTTAGCCGCTCAACGCTATATAAGTGTTGAATATGTGACGTCATAGGCTGCGCTGTCATTCATTGCTTTAAAAACATTACACATCAATCTGACTTGAATTGAGGACTGGACCCATGTCTACCGTTATCCAGATACTATAGTGTAACGAATTTAACAAAATAAATCAACATTAATTAATAATAAGGTTGTAGTCTGTGGTAGTAGTGGTAGTGAAACGTCATTAGTTGAGCTCTCATTTAATGTTTTGATTTTGGTATGCAAAAAATTTGTGATAATTTCGGCATAAAAGACTTTTAAAATGATTAAATACCTGTAATAACTACTTAAGACATAATTCTTAAGCTCTAATAAGTTGAATGCCCATAGCTCTGCCCCAAAATGGTAAAATAATCGCAAAAACTCTGTCAAAAATGTGTTAAATTCAGTATAATATAGTATCTAGATAACAATTTACATGTGTCCAGTCCTTAATTCAAGTCCTATTAGTGTCTAATGCTTTTAAAATCAGATATATTTTAGCTAATAGCCGAGATGACATTTACATGAAAATGGTGAGTAAAATGTGTGTTTATTGATCAAATGTAACTGTTTGAAGTCCCATTTTAATTATTTCAACTACATCCAATCCAGGAAGAGGGATTTAAGATGAAAATTCGTATCAAGTGCTGGAAACCATTGAGGTTTTTACATTCTAAATTTGTTAAAACAAGATAACCAATAATGCAGAATACAAAAAAAGATTCGATTTTTTTGCAATAGATTTAGAATTTTTTTTAGAATAGAAAAATTCTAAATATTGAAATACTAAGTTAAGTATTTCATTTTTTTAAAAAAGGAAATAATTTTAACTTTTATATGAAATTATTATAATAAAAAATAGTGATTTAATTAATATGTAATTAAAATACATAAGGAAACGTCATCAATACATCACGAATCTGATCCTTACTCTGTATGCTCGTCTTTAATTGTGTAAACTGTTTAAGTTTCTAATTCTTACTATTTATCGACATAATAATTTTGATTGTGTATTAATTAATTTAAAAAGAGAGAAAGTCAAGAAGAAACCATTTGTCTGATGTCAAAGATCAATTTGATCTTAAGCAAATTTAATTATATTCTATTTTGTCTCGACATTTATAAACGGAACTAGGCCTAATCAAAAGTTTTACTTCTTAGTAACCTATTTTAAGTTAAAAAAGTGATTGCCAAATTTATTTTAAAATAAAAAAGCAATCAAGTTCATGGCAGAATTATTACTGGTTTTGTGATTAGCAACACGCAACAATGATCTACAGCCGATAAAAGTCCTGAAGTTCATTGAATGTTCTCTTCTTGTCCTTAATTCCCTTTATCTTCTTAATCTCTAAAAGCTACTGCAAAAACGCATCACATGCAAATCGAAAGCAATTGAAGTGCGGCACAATTAGCTGGAATTGCTATGGATTCCTTAATCGTCACCCATTCCCTTTGAAATTAATTCAATTAGTGGAGTAATTTCTTCGTAACCCAATAACCCAGAACAGTGAAGAATCAACAACGACTGATTCACTGTGTCTGGGGGTCTTTGGGCTCGCCTTCATCGTCCAATTAACCGGCACAATACCGCGCCATAGATCAACATCATCATCATTTTCAATTGACTCCAAATCAAAAAATCGTTAGCTTTTATTCCGGAATTACCTGGAAAATTATTGCGACGATTAATCAATGAATAGAACGGACAAATCTGTGAAAATTGGTCCATAATTTTTTTTCTCTCTCTTCTCGCCTCGCTTCATTGATTCCTACTTTCAGTTAAATAAAAAAAAAAGCGAGAAAAAACCCCAATCCAAATCGGAGATTGATTCGTATTTAATCGACTCTGACTGCTCTGCTGCTCTGGCCCCAAAGTACAACGCGACCGAGTAAATGAAGAGAAGCCAACCAATTTGGATTCGCGCGATTGGAAAATGAACACGAAATAAAAACCACTTTCATTTGCAAAATTCAACATTTACGATTTCGCTCAGTTTGCACTTTTTAGACACTGACTTGCTGCTTCTGTCCGACCGTCCGTTCGTCTTTTTCGAATAAGGCTATTTTTACGACCATCAGGCCAATTATTCCAGCTCAGTGTGGGATTTCGCTAGAAATTCAAGACAATTTTCTGATACTTTTTCTAAATCCGAAGCTACCAAAGAAGACACACACGACTAAAAGAGGAACATGATATTAATAGACGACATTTTAATTTAATAAATTACTTACAAAGATTGACCAAATAACCATTAGTTCAAAGTCTATTTTTAAAATGAAGGTTTGACAAAAAAGGTAAAGGTTAAAGCTCAATTTTAAATTAAAATTATTAATAGGAAAATACCGTTTTATTTCTAAATTTATATATAAATTTCCAGGTAATATATAAATTAATAATTTTTTTTGGAATTCTGAATTCTAAAAATAACTTGATCTTATTTTATGTTTATAAATTATCAAGCTAAACCCTCCTCGTATATCGCCCTAGTTCTCCCTGCCTATTGCAATGACTGTCCCGAGCTAAAATGCTGCTATAGACACAATATTTTATTATAATCATTCATTTCCATGATCATAAAAAACTTTGGGATAACATGAGTGAGTGAGGACCCACCATACAGCACCGCACACTAGGGCAGTATAGGTCAAGACTCTAGACACATTAAAAGAGGGGTTTGTTATTAGTTATATGTTTAGTTAGTATTGATAACTCAATTTAAGACTATTCAAATCATGTAAAAGTAGTGTGTTTTCTACCAGCACCAAAAGCCCTTCTTTAAATTTAGATTAGAGTATAGCTTAAACCACTCATCATTTAATGTTTTAACGATCCTGACTAACAATTACAGGAAAATAAACCGTACTTCATAAAAAAATTAAATATTCAGCACCACACACTAAGGCAGTATAGGTCTGTCCCCTTTTAAGCAAATAAAATAAGTTATATAATATCGAAATCGTAATAGTTATTTTAACAACGTATGGGAAACCCCATAATTTAACTCGTGAGTGTTTTTCCAACCAGTTTTTACAAAATTTAATAAAATTCGCATATTTATAGAGAATAATTGGTCAAGCGAATAGAAATTAAGGTTTCAATATATCACGAAAATATAGCACCAAGCACCTGATATTCTTGTGAAAGCACTCATCATCTAAACCACATTTAGAATTCAGAACCAACATTTATGTTTAGAAGAAAAAATTTTTTGTCATTTAATGGGAAAAAATTGAAATGATTATTAAGTCATAGTCTACTTTATTGAAGAGACATGGCAAATTTCAAAATATATTTTTATTCTAAGCATTAAGATAAAAATTATAGTTTTTAGTAGTTAAATTTTGGTACAAAGTACTATTTTTTTATTGAATACTTTATACAGTATTGATACTGTACGTTTATGAAACAATTTATAGAAGAAGCACTGGCTACTAAAATGTAAACATTTTGCAATAGAATTGTATAAATACCATGCCATTTAGCACCGCACCCTAGGACAGTATAGATTCGGGCACTTTACAAGAAAATAAAATATTTATTATATAACTATCGGTGTCATTGAAAATTTAAGATTTAAAATATTTGAATAATTATTTCATAAAAACTTCACCAATAATTTCAACATATTTAAAGATGTTTAAATTTTATATTTATTAAGGTTTGCAGATTTTATTGAAAACAAATTAAATCAAAATTTTAATTTAAAGAAAATGTTATTTTGTTTATTCTAAATTTATGACAAAATATTGTAAATACTGAGTTTTAATGAACCTTATGGCGATTACTCATTTTAAGTCACAAAATGATAAGAGTAAAAGCCGGAAACATCCGGTAAAAAGGTCAAAACAGAACCCAACTAAATAAAATCTAAAATTCCCTTAAAACAATAACAAATAAAGAAAAATTATTGAAACTCATATAAAAATTAAATTTCACGCACAATACCCCTAAATTGCCTCAATTTGATACCCACTTAATTGAAGATATCACTTATCAATCAAATAAGGCCAGAAAACGCAAACTAACTCAATTAGATTAATCATTTCCAATGAAAAGCAGAAATAATAATTGAAACATCGACATTTCGGTTCAATTTATGAATGCTCTTTTAATCTCTCTGTGCTGCTGCTGCTCTTGATTTTGGGATGGAGGAATTTATCCAGATGCCTGGCCTCTTCAACTCTTCGAGCCGTCATCATCTGGGGCTCCACAAATAAACAAAAACGTCGTCTTTGTCGGATTAAAAGGAAGTGAAATTTAATTGAAAAATACCAATCTTCTTTTCATTTTTAAAAAGAGGAATTAAAAAAAGAGAAAAAAAACCTTTGAAGAATCCAGAAGAAAAAACAAATATCCAATAATTTATTATTGACCATGACCTAGAGTGCGAAAATTATCCAGCATCCTGCTAAAAAGAGAAAAACTCTCTCTCGATTTTGGAAGGAAAATCTCAAATTTCCTTTTCTCTTCCTTTGAACGCTTCGAAAAAAATGAATTTTCCTAAATCCTCTGAGGGTTAAAGAAGGAGAAGAAGAGCAAAATCACCTCTTGATTCAGTTTATTTATAGTTCCACCAAAAAAGAAACCCTCCTCATTTGAATGTTGACTCATTTTAGGGTGAAATTGATACAGAAAAAAACATTAAAGGGCCTTTTTGAGACAACATTCAATCAAGCACTCGAGTCAAGTCACTACTCTCTCACTCTTTTTAGAAGAAGACATACAGAAACAACAAAATTCATCCATATTTGACATTTTCGATATGAGATAAGGAGGCGACGCAAACAGAAACTTGCACTTGCTAAATATGGCTAAATAAACTGCACTTGTCCGTATGTTTGGCGTTTTTCCCTTATGTGTTTTCAACTCAAGGGGGAAGAAGTTCTAAAATAAATTCTCGTTAATGATGGGGGTTGTTTTTATTATTACAAAACTGTCCATATTTATATCCTTCTTCGTTTTCTTTCACACTTTTGTTCTGTTCTTACTCCTTGTTGAAACCAGAGTAGGCGAAAACAAAAACCATTCAGCAAAACAAAATCGATATATAAGTCGAGGGCTTTTGTAGAGTATCATATAACTATAAATATACGACAATTGCAATTGTAGTTGTACTTTGCACAATATAAAAAAACTGATGATAATAAAAACACTAAAACTGGTTTCAAAGAATAACGACAAAGTGCAGCACAATTCTGCTTAATCCACGGTTTCTGTGCTTTGCCGATAACAGCTTTCAATTAATCCAAATCCAATTACTGGTTCATGAATCCTTTTAATCCACTTTTTATTGCCAATACTTTTTTTTTGTTTTCCGACATGGAGGAAATTTTGTTTTCAGCTCTTTTTTATCACTTTTCATCACTGACACTGCTTTTACCCACTCGTTATCACGTTTATCACACTGCAACCACTCGCTTTTCAACGCTTTTTCCGAAAAATTGCAATTCGTTTTGCCCGGGAGTTGATTATTACATTAAAATCGGAAAGAGTTTTTGTAGTGGTAAAAAAAGAAGCCGAGAAATACCAACACTAACATGAATTCAATTCCGACCGTTGAAATACGAATTTGAAGAAGAAACTGCTCAGAGCGAATGAGAGGGGTGGAAAATGCTATTAGAGTAAATGAGAAGGAAAATTTCAATTATATTGAGACGGACAACCTCTTCCATCGCACTCGCACATGAATGTCGCATCGGGTAATATTTGGTTCAAATTGAATCGTTGGTAACTGTGGTTTTCATATTGAAAAATTATTATTTTTATTAAATAAAATTTTATTTGCAAAAATATTCTGGTAAATATAAAAATTTTAATATGATATTTTCTATGATAATATTTTATAACTTAATTTATTGATTTGTATAATTTAAAAGACAAAAAAATATTTATTTTCTTGTTGCAATTTCTTAAAAATAGAAATTTTCTTATAAAATTTCATTAAAACATTATCATTTCTTTAGAATCTTCTCTGGATGAGTCACTCACTTGAAGTTCTTGTTTTGAATTAACATATGGTCAAAAATTGCAAAGAGAAAACAGAAAGAAGAGGAATGAATAAATGAAGGGGAAGAGATAATAAAAGAGAAAAGAAAACATACATAACTCTTCTCAGTATATCAAATTTACATTTCGCATGCAAATATCGAGTTTATTAAGTCAGGTAACATTTGAATAAAAGTCTGTAAAAATTACAGTTCAGTTACTAAATAATAAGCTGTCTGTAAAAATTATATTGAAAATATTACAATTCATTGAATTTTCAATAGCTTTAAGACTAAATTTAAGGAAATTGTATATCAGTATGGCATAATAGTTATTTATACAACAAGGTCGATAAGATAAGTCATTATTAAACACAATGGTTGTTTTAAGCCATGAGCGAAGCGATTGTGATCTTAAAGAAGGCCCGAGTGTTTAATAATGCTTATTGACCGTGTTTTATACAAAATTTTTTGCATTTTTAAATAAATTAATATAAAAATCTCTATGATAAACCACAAGTAAACGTAGTTCATGAGTTCTCCGATAGGTGGCTTGTTTTTAAAAACCACTAACAAAACACAGTTAAGCCACGCCCTTCAAAACTGACGACCATATCAATTTAATGGATTTCTTTTACTTTAATAATAAAGAAAAATTACTTGTGCTATAATAACGACTTTGGCAGAGCAAAATTGAGTGTCATAATATCAATAGCAGGCAACAAAAATGCATAAAACAATAAAAAATATTAATAATAATTTTATTCTTGATATTAAAACTGCTCTAAAAAATTATATTATAGTTATTTCTATCAAATGCTGTACTTTATATAATTATCTTTAATAGTTTTGATATAGAAAAATTTCGTAGATTATTTCTTGAAATTCATTTTGAAATTCGAAAAAACTTAAATGAAATTCAAAGGAAGAATAATTAAATTTGATAGTCAAATAGTATAGAAATTACAATTTTATACGTAAAAGTTATTACGTTTTTTGTAATAAAATAAATATATTATTTTTCGAATTCATAGTTCATAAAATATAAACTCAATTTCAATTTATTCATCTTGTTGTAAGTTTTATAATAATTCTCTTGGTGAACGATAAAACAATCATATGCAAAATATTGCAAATTTTAACATTTTAAGTTCAAATATAATATCTCGTAATAAGGATAAATAAATGGAAGAAAAATTATGAAGTCAAAATATTAAAATTTTCAAAAAACTGCAATGTAATTTGGAAAAGAGAAAAATAATTCTTTGTTTCTCAGTCTATTTTTCTACTTTTACACCTTTTTGCTTTGCAATATGAAGAAACGACCGCACAAGTCAGTATATAAAAATCTCACGATGTTTAATAAAGTCGTATTCCGAAACTACTATACCGATTTTAATGAAATTTAGTAAGCATAAGGGGTAGGTCGGGCAAAAGGTCAAGTTTTGTTTTTTACAATCCTACATATTATGAGATGAGCCACCCCAACTTTTTTAAACAGTTTTTTTTGTATTTGCTTATGAATAAGCATTTAAATATAGATACAAATTTACACCACTACATGTACAGGGTGATCTATCCCAAATAAAACTCTCTTCTGTTGTAGGTAACGGTCATTTCAATTTGAATTATTATTATTTGTAAGAAGAGACTTGTCAATTAATTGTCATGGTGATTGTCAAACCGATTGTGCCGAAATAAATTGTGTTAAAGTAGAAATCCCGTTTATTGTTGTGATTGCAAAGTAATTTCGTTACGAAAAGGACCTGGTACATCTTTCAGGTGTAGGGTGACAAGAAACTAACCCAAAATTGAACTATTTAAGAAAATAAAATTGTGAAAAGCACGTTTTATACCGGAAGTTCGAGAACAATTTCAATGTCACTGTTGGGAAGAATAAGAAATTGCTAGCGAAATTTAAAGGGCCTTATGTTATACATAAGGTACTACTAAATGATCGATATGTGGTTCGCGATGTTGAGAACCATCAAATGACTCAGATTCCATATGACAATATAATTGAATAGTCGCGTTTGAAAAAATGGTCATCAGATTCTTAATCCTGTATTTATTGTATAATCGTATTGTATGATTGTTTATTAGGTAAATTTGTATATATGTCAATATATAGTCTTAAGAATATATGTATATTATAGTTTAATTTTAATATGAGAACGTTAATAATAAGATCAGTTCAGTTGTATAGTTTTTAATTGATCGACCCGATCAATTTTTCAGGCTGGCCGAGTTGTTGTAGGTAACGGTCATTTCAATTTGAATTATTATTATTATTTGTAAGAAGAGACTTGTCAATTAATTGTCATTGTGATTGTCAAACCGATTGTGCCGAAATAAATTGTGTTAAAGTAGAAATCCCGTTTATTGTTGTGATTGCAAAGTAATTTCGTTACGAAAAGGACCTGGTACATCTTTCAGGTGTAGGGTGACAAGAAACTAACCCAAAATTGAACTATTTAAGAAAATAAAATTGTGAAAAGCACGTTTTATACCGGAAGTTCGAGAACAATTTCAATGTCACTGTTGGGAAGAATAAGAAATTGCT
>JXOV01004975.1:0-10104 GCA_001014945.1 Clogmia albipunctata
GGTATAGAGAGGCCAATTTAGGACTTTCATCAACAGAAAGCACGGATATGTCGTCAGCAAAGGTACAAATAACAGTCTTTGGTGTGGTGGGTATGTCGGATGTGTTGAGTAAGTATAATGCAGGTCCTAACACACTACCCTGTGGTACTCCTGCTCTTATGGATGATAAAGTACCATCACACGAGACTCGGAAGTTTCTGCCGTCGAGATAATTGCAGAGTAAGGCATGAAAAGGTTGCTCTGTGTAGGTCCTGATTTTGTATTTCAGGCCATCATGCCACACCCTATCGAAGGCCTGACACACGTCCAGGAAAGCCGCAGAACAGTATTTCCTCTCATCAAGAGCTCGTTTAGTAGTCAACCAGATCCAAATTTAATTTAACGAAATATTTAGAAGTAGGACAACTGCATGGGGTAAATAATAACAATTTACTTATATTGCTATAAAAGTTTATTGTATCATTTGTTTTTTATCTTTGATTGACTTTCCAAAAAATTTCTGATACATTGTAAGACTGAATTTTTTATTTATAATCTTCTACTATTTCTATGGTTTAATTCAAGCAATACTACACCATACTATATTTATTTTAAACTATAGGTTCATATAATAGTATTCACGCTCATTTACAAAATACGAAAGAATACAGAATGTTTGTCTTGGAAATGGGATAACGAAATATCGGAAAATTTGCACAATTTGATACTAACATTGAATATAAGAGCTTATCAGTAAGAATAAACAAGCAATAAAGAGTCACTTTCTCAACTGTGTTCATATTCGTATCGGCTATCATTAAGCTGTCTGGATTTTAACATTCCATTTAGGAGTCGTTTATATATGTAAATTTAATCAATTTCTGCTTCAACATATATTTGAGTTACTAATAGGGTGCTTAATGATATTTATGCATATTTTTGTAGCTTAAAATTGATATTATGACACTCAAATTTGTTCTGTCAAACTCGTTATTATAGAAAAAGTGTTTTTTCTTTATTATTAATGTGTGTCCTCCGTGAAAGAAATCAATCAAATTTTTATGTACGTCAGTATTGCTATGTACGGTTTAACTGTATTTGCGGATGTATGTGTGTGTGTTTTGACTGTTTTACCGGATGGTTTAAATTTAAATTAGTACAAATTGGTAATAAATCAACTATTTACGGTCCTTTTAAATTTAAAACAATCCATTTACGGATAATATTTTCTATGTGAAAGAAAGAGAAGCAATATATTGCTTTTTACATTTTCTCTTAGAATTAGAAAAGGAAATGAAAACAATGTGAGCGATACAGAAAATTTGAATTTAATTTTTAGGACAAGGAATGTTTTTTTTAATTTTTGTGTTAATTTATTTAAAAATGCATAGAATTTTGTATAAAACACGGTCGATAAGCATTATTAAGAACTCGGGCTTTCTTTAAAGCTCTCGCTTCGCTCGTGGCTTAAACCAACCCTTGTGATTAGTAATGGCCTATTTTATCGACCTTGTTGTATAAATAACTGTTATGAGTCTTTCACCCTTTTAAGAAATACAATTAAAAAGGCCTTAAGGGCCGGGCGCAATAAATATTTAATAATAATAAAAATAATTCTCCTTTCAATCCCGGTAAGGAACATGGGACTATTTCTATTTGTTTAAATTGTATTATTAGTACTTAGAGATCCAGTCAATCCGTCCATTTCGTTTTTATTTTTTGGCTTTATTACATTTTTTTGTCATTTTTTCCGAATCAGCTAAACATATTTTTTAGCAATATGTTTGATATACAAATGGAAACTACTTTTCTCATCCAAGATTCTATCCAGAGCCCCCTAAGTAGTCGAAAGCGCTACCACTCAACCATAGAATTGGTTAAACATTTTCTTAACAATTATTAATTAACATATGTTACAGTTTGCTGTTTTACACACAAGCTATAGACCGAATTCCATTCTTAAATAGCATTTTTAATGAGTCATTCATTTATTCTAATTCGGTAATTTTCATTGGAAAATTTGTGTATCTATTAACCAACTAATTGTCAATTAAAGTGTCATTGTAAAGGACGAAGCGTTTAACATAATAAAACAAAAGCACCCGAATTTCAATGTAGTGCAATTTTGTGAATTTGCCAAAATGTACATTAACACGCCTTTCTGATTTGATGAATGTCAGTAGGAGGGTGCAAAAAACAAACTGGATTGAATAATTGTTTTGAGTTTTATCAGAAATCAATGTGACAAAGTTTCACAGCCACTGATCATATCCTGGCAGACATTATCGAAATTAAATGCCATTTGGGGATTAAAAACAAATATGCTGTACAGATTTGCTTAACCTTCAATACCCAATGATTCAACATTTTATAATAATATTAATTTATAATTTTTTTAAAACTAAAATATAATATATACTTATATTTCTATTTTCTTCTAAAAGTCTTCATTCTGGTATTTAAAAAATGAAAATTTTTAAAACAACAACTGGAGGTTTATTTCTTACAAGAATTGAGTATAATATAATATTATTAAAAAATTTAAGGTTTAATGTTTTAAATTGTTCAGCAGTGGGATCGTACAATTGAGTAAATGTTTGATAATCGTACTAGTTTTTTTTATACAATTAGGTTTATAAGATAAGGCGTTATTAAACGCAAGGGTTGTTTTAAGCTACGATCATAGCGAGTACCTTCAAGAAGGCCCGAGTGTTAAATAATGCGGCTTTATTGCCGATGTTGTAAAATAACAAAAAGTTATGAAAAGTCTAAGCCCGTTGATTGAGGTTTAGACTCCCCATGTTGGAATTGAAAGGGAAATTTATTTTATTCGTTTTCTTAAAATTAATTTTAAAATTGTTGTCTCCCTCTCATTGTTTCCCTTCTTTTTCTAATTTCAAGCGAAAATGGATAAAGCTATATCTTGCTTCCTTTACTTTAATCTATTTCTTATAGACAACTTTTTAAACTAAACAGTAATTGTGGCAAAATTTGTGTATTTGTTTATTGAGAGAATGCATTTCAGCATAAAAACGTAGGTCATGTATAAGATACCCATTTGTTCATATGCAATATATGTTGAAATTTATAAACAACATCATTAACGGATTTTTTTCAATATAATTTGGTGGGAACAGAATGGAAAGAATAACGGATGATATGTATTTGTAAAACTTTACTTGCTGGGATTTGATTTGCCATTTAAAGAGGATTTGTTTTTATTCAACGTTTTACGGACAAATTTACTTTCTTAAAAGTTTGTGTTATTAATAATTGGATTGTAATTTTGCAAACAAATTATACGAGTAATACTTATACCAACTTTAAATAAGTTAGAAATTAACTAAATTTTACAAATAACTGACTTAAGGAATTATGAAATTGCCCTTAATTTTTTAAATTCAAGGTTTTTGATTTGTTAAAGAAGAGCGACTTTCTTTTCAATGTTTCAGTTAAATTTTTAATTCAATTAAAATAATGGTTTACCATTAGTAAGTTAATATTTAATGTTCTTTTTTATTTAATAATGATAATAAAAATCGATAGTATAATCTATATATGGAATGAGTACGAGATGATGGCCATCCCCTTAGGCCGCCCTGGCTCAACTATTTCCTTTACGTGAAATTTATGCAAGCAAATACTATATTCAAACACATTTAGAATTATTGGTTTTTATCCGTAGTACATGTTCTCGTACAAAATGCGATATACTAAAAAAGAATGTTTGACTTTGAAATGTGAAGCGAAATATCTCGTAAATTGGCACACCCTGGTACTAACATTGAATTTGGGAGCTTATCAGTGATCATGAATAGGCAATAAAATGGTACTTTCTCAACTGTGTTCTTATTGGATTTGGCTTACGTTAAAGCGTCGGGATTTTTACAATCCTCCATTTACGAGCGTTCTATTAAAATTTAATCAATATCTGCTTTCTCACACATTTGAGCAACTAGAACGCCATATGCTGTTCATGAGAGTTAAACCTTTTTACAAAAAATACAATTAAAATATTATATGGCCTTTAACTATTGCTGAAATTAAAGAATGGTTAAAAAATTGTATTTATTGGACAACATATAAAAGTAGTTGCTTTGATAAGTTTGACCCGCTCCCACTGTTGTATTTAATTATCATTGTAAATATTTAAAATACTCTCGATTAAACAGTCCAAGGACAAAGAACTGAAATTGTGAATAAAAGTAATTGTAAAGTAGAAATAATCTTTCTCATTCTCTTCGCTCCCATACGACAAATATGTGGCATCAATTTGTATTCAATTCTAGTTGTTCAGCTTCTTTACAGTCTTATTTACAACGCAGCGATTAACTGACACAATTTGGTCGACCCAATAAATAAATTAATGCAGCCTAAATAATTATTAATTTTATTTCGGCAATATTTTATACTTATTATTTTACTTATTCGAGTAACCTATAAATATAACTTCTTTTTAATAATATTTTTGCTCAGTCTTTAAACAGAAATTGGTGTTTCTACTCATCCCCCATTTTTTGGTTTAATTTCAAACCGCCAACCGTGCTGTTCTATTACAGATTAAGTTATCCTTACTTTACTGTGGATAGACAGCCAGTCATTCTTCGTAAAGTCAATTTCCTTTCCAATTATATAGCATTTAACTAGAGTTGTAAAAGTCGTTCTTCTAATTATACTACACTGTGAATTGAGGTTATAGCCGCACCCGTTTATCCTTGATATCTCTAGAACCAAAAGGAACTGAATCTTCAAATTTACACACAGAATGGATTCTAGTCATTTGGCACTAAAGATAATAAAATGATATTTTTGGGTAAATTCATAGTCGAAATGAATCGAACATATCAGTTTAATTTCAAAACTATGTATAGACGGTTTGTAGGGAATTTAATATTCTTTATTTTAATATGGTTTGGCTAAAATACGTCGAGCCATTTGTTAGCTACGGAGCGTAATAGCCTAAAAACCCGCTTTTTCAGAAAATATTATCCTAAGTTGTGACTTTATTAGCTGTCCTATTGTGCCCATAATATAACCCACAATGCATAATGAGCCCAGCTTTTGATAATCTTTTTTTAAATTCAAAAAATTTTTATAATATTTTCTCGATATTCGAATTTAGGATTTTTAGACTTTCAATGTGAGCTACTACCGGCCTGCTATGACATCGCGATCCAAATTTACGCAATTCTTGATATATTTCAGATTGCCTAACCCATTCGACATTTGCGGTTTTTCATTTTTTTGCAATTTCGCAAAATTGGTTCAAGTATTTGCAAATCTGCTGCGACCTTAAGTTGTCATCTGTAAAGAGATATTCTATGTGTAAATTATAAGATCCAGCTTCTCTTGGTTTCAGAGATATCAAGGATAAACGGGTGCGGCTATAACGTCAGCATCTTATTTTGTATTTTTGTCACCAAACGAGACCAATTTTTTAACAAAACTGCCAAATTCTAGCTTAACTAAAGCTTGACTAAATATAAATAGGCTCAAAGATTACGGGTAAGAAATAGGTTTTCAGATCACTTTTGAGATAACCAAATATATGGAAATGATTAGAGTCATACCAAGGACCAATAGTACGATGAATGAAATAAGTAAAGTTCACAATTTCCTTTACTAAGGTAGTAACATTAATTCGGAAGGAAGAGCAATAACAGAGCTTCATAGAAAAATAGATGCTTCCAATAGGGCGTATTTTTCAATGTCGCATATCTTTCAGTGTAAAGAATAAACTAAGAATTTACAAAACACTAATTAGACCCATTTTAGGATACGGAAGTGAAACCTGGACAATAACAAAGACCGTTGGAGAACAGCNCACAATTTCCTTTACTAAGGTAGTAACATTAATTCGGAAGGAAGAGCAATAACAGAGCTTCATAGAAAAATAGATGCTTCCAATAGGGCGTATTTTTCAATGTCGCATATCTTTCAGTGTAAAGAATAAACTAAGAATTTACAAAACACTAATTAGACCCATTTTAGGATACGGAAGTGAAACCTGGACAATAACAAAGACCGTTGGAGAACAGCTAAAACGCGTGGAGAAGTAATTTCTTCGACGAGTATTTGGACCGATATATGAAAATGGGGTATGGAGGGTCCTACACAATGAGAAAGTTTATGAATCGTGTCGACACGACGACATATTGGTGCTTATAGAACAAGTCAAGCTGCGATGGGTAGGATATGTATCCAGGATGGATAAGAGCAGATTCCCCAAAAATGCTATTTAAGCGCGATTAGTAGGAAAGAGACCAGTCGGTCGACCAAGGAAACGATACGAGGCAAAAAATAAACGAAACAGCAGATCGACTATTAGGAATTATCGACTGAAAGGAAGTGGCCATCAACAGTCAACAATGGAGGAGTCGAATTGCAAATGCAAAGGGCCGGATTGACCCAATAAATATAAATAAAATAAATAAAAAATTTTAATCAATTGTCCAATAAGATGACTATCCACTTAAATATCAGATTTCTTTGTGGACTACATAATAATTAGAAAATAAAATGTTTTTTTGAAACAGTTTTAAACCATTTAAAAAAATAGCACTATAATATTAAAATATGATTTTAAACATGAACATAATTTCTGTTCTTGCATATCGTAAAGATGAAACAGGTAAATTGCTTTTCAATCAGATATAAATTGCGTTAATGTGAATTGTAAGTGGAAAATTACATCACGTTGCTAAATGTTCACGACGTTAAGTGACAATGTAAGTTCAATCAATATCATAGCTTTTAGTGTCGTACCTATCGTTTGAGAATATAAGAAATTTTTTATTTGATTTCAATTATTTTTAAATAAAATTGATTTATATTTTGGTTGATGGGCTCAGAGCCTATGTACCCTGGATCACTGTTCATTGGTTTCCTATTGTCTTTTGCTCTCTCACAAGACGTCTCACTGGGGTTGGTACTCAATTTTCAGTCAAGTTGTTAGGATTAGTAGTGCTACCGCGTACAGGTAGAGAATAGGAGAGGCTAGAGATAAGTAGTTTTATCTTATTAGCAACAAGTTGCCTCGCATCACGTCCCCTTTTGACACTTTTCACTAGACAACTCACACTAATTTGATAGTTTAGCAATATTTATTAATAATAACTTCAAAGCAACGCTAATTAACAATAAGGTGGTATGGATATGTGGTGGTATTAGTAGTAAAACGTCATCACCCGTGTATCATTCTTTGTTTTAATTTTATTTGCAAGAAAATTAGCGACAATATTGTAACAAAAGAGTCTTTGAAAAGTGATTACATACTTGTAATAACTACTTTAGACAATAATTGTTGGGTCTAATAAGTTGAATATCGATTAGGTTGTGCCGAAATTTGAAAAAATCGCAAAAATTCTCTCACCAAATTCAGTTAAAAAGTATTGAAATTTTAAGAATGTAGTGCTAAATTCGGTACAAGATAGAACCTAGATAAAAAAATACATCTATCTTCATTTTAACAATAAAAAAACACTACCCAAATTGATACCTGTATTTTTCTTTCGGCTGATGTCGTCACGTAAAATCCGGACAACTTATACAAGGTTGAGCGGCTTTGCTTCAAAGTAGATTTTCCACAAAGCCGTACAAATTCATATTCATTGTTCGAAATAAACAGTCAACAGAAATGTTCTTTTTATGTAAAGTAAATCGATTAAATTTAAAGAACCAAATAAAATAACATCTTAATTAGAATTGATATATTAAAATTTAAAACTTTATTTGCATCATATTGATCCCTAAATCTAATATGAATCTATTTATATTTTAAACAATTAAATTTTTGATATAATATGTTTCTTTTGTATAAGAGACTTATATATTTATTGGTTTTTTTTCACTGTTTATTTAAAGTATTTTTCTAATATTAAATATATTTATAATATATTATATTATAATTTTTAATTGGTTTTAAAATGCTAGCACATGAGCAAGTATAAATAAAGATTCTATTTCAATACGATTTGGACTAAATCAGGTCGTTTTATTTGTGAATGAAAAAAATGTGAAAATGATGTGAAGTGAAAATCAATATTACTTTTTATAGGAAAAGTTTTCATTCAGAATGCTTTGCAAAAAATACAAATAACCGCAAATTGATCGAAGAGTATTCTGAAGTCCCATCAATATTTATTATAGTATTCATAATGAATCCATTACTTTCTTATTGAATTGAAATCAATTCATGATTTTTTATGTGTTAAGGATGACGGAAAAATAAAAAGTTTGAAGACGTCACCTCATAAAGTTGTAAATAATATGAATTAGATTAAGAAGGCTGCTGTAAAAGAAAGTGCCAATTTTTCAGAAACTGACTTATAAATGTACAGTCTTTTCGTTATGAATTACATTATTTTATTGTTATTATTTTAATTTTGATTTCAACTTTCTTAATTTTTAACTATTCAAACAACAGAGCTCAACGCGCCTCTTAGAACACATTTATACATAGTATTGCTTAACTTTAAATTTTTGTTAAAATAAATTTAAGAATTATTTCTTACTACCTCTTTTAATCACTCAATTGTTTTCCCAAAAACATAATTAATAAGAACTTACCGGTGTGTCTTTAGTTATTTAAACAACGTGTGTATTTTCACGATTTGTAATTGTCGGCAGGTATTGAATTATACTTTATTCAACACTGTACGATAATAAAACAATTTCTAGAGGAAGTACTGGCTACTAAAATGTGAATATTTATTTACAAAATTGTATAAAAAAAATAAATAGATCAAATATCCTTATTCAGCTTTCTCACAAGCTTGTTTGCAAAACAGCGATAAATTGACACCAATTTGGTCGAACCAATCAATAAAATATTTTAGTTTCAATAATTTTGTTATTTCTTTAATTTCAGCAAAATTTTTATACTCATTGAAAATATTTTTTGTATTAAAAAAATTCGAATATCATCTGCTTTAATTAACAACATTTTAATATAAAATCTTGTCGTTTAATCGAAAACCTAACAATACTTTAATCGAAAGATATTTATGGATTTACAAGATTGTACAAGATAAATTGAAGAATATTTCAATTAAATGCCTATGTTTGGAAAAGACAACAATGGAACTGATTGCTGAAGAATACAATCGCTGACTTCCAATTTAAAATGGTTTCTATGGAAAACGTTGGAAAAATGCAATCAATAGGCAGTTCGCCTACAAAGGCTTTTCAATATTAGGGTTTTATTGATGCGTTAATATTGAATTTCCTTTAATGGTATAAATAATAGTTATTTGTGCTACAAGGTTGTAAAGTCAACTGTTTTTTATCGAGTGAAACGGGTGTGAAACATTCGAGCCGGTAGCGAGTGTGTCATCGTTTCCGAGTTAAAAAAACAGGACTTTAGACCCAAGCCGGACAGAACGTTTTTTGCACTCCACTCATGAGCACTGAATTTTTTACATTTTCACATTCAATTTCATTATTTACAAGGAAATTTTAATAACTGACATGTTTCACAAATGTTTCAAATTAAATCTTTACTTGTAACGTTACCGTTTACTGTTGGAATTCCACTTAACTACTTGGTCAAAAGGCAAATGCATATTTATTGTGACATGAAACATTTGTTTGCTTTAATTTATGCAAAATAAATTTCCATTTAAAGCAATATAAAGCTATTACTATAAATTACTTATATTAGAGTTAAGGAGATTTATCTCTTATATTTACGTAATGTGCCAAAAATGGAACAAAAATAGCCAAATTATATGCAGATGGCTGTTGAAACATCATATTTGAAAATGGATTTAAATCACCTATAGTTTCTGACTCTGTGTCCTCCTCGAGGTCGTGGGATTGACTGAATCCGTTTACAACCGGTCTAGGTGCTATTAACAGACTACTAATACACTGAAAAAAACAAACAATCCCGTAATACCCGTTGGTTGAGGTTGAGACTATCCCTAGTTCCGTCGTGAATGTCGTGGGAATGGTTTATTATTTTTTTTTTTATAGTGTCTTTCAAATAAAAATTTTAAAACTAACACTAACTTCATTATAAACTGATTATTTACCTTACTAACTGTATATCCCAAACTAACACTAAACCCTTCCCTTATACAGTGTTTGACCTTTACTGACCTCGTGAGCGGTGCCGAATGGCGG
>JXOV01004978.1:0-33299 GCA_001014945.1 Clogmia albipunctata
TGTAGGTACTCGCTGCAGGGTTAATTTTAATCACAAACTCCTATTTATATAAAATTATTTACATATTACATTACATTATATTACTCATTATTATACAGTCTTAAATGTAACATTGTTAAAATCTAATTTATTTATATAAAAAAATTATTAAATAAAAATATTTTTTTATATAAATAAATTAGATTTTTATTTAACTTCTTTGTTACAATAAATAGAAATTGAAAGTTGTAAGATACCAATCTTGCTTTATTGTCTAGTTTTTAGACACTTGATTTGCAAATATAGGAAAAGTCAATATAATTTTCTTTGCAAGTAAGTGAGATAACTGTGGTAAAATTTAATTTACTTTTGAAAATTAAGACAATATATACAACAACTAATTCTCCACCAGTTATATCATCAATTTCATCCGATTGACTTGTCGGTCAGTGTAATATTTAACTGTAAGTATTGACAAATAATCTATACAGCCCAAATTGTAATTAAGTGTATATTTTGTGGTGAATACACCTGGTTAGGAAAATTTTAATACATCAGCCCTGATCGTGTTTAATGGCCCTCATTATAAATTTTTGTGCGGTATATGGTTACAAGGTATAATCAGAAGTTATGAAATATGTTTTAAAGTTTTACATTTAAATTGTATATATTTTTTAATAATTTTTTTTAAAAACTTCTGTTTTAAAAACAGTTGGTTTTGAATTCACCATTTAAATCGCAATATATCGAACAATTTTCAAGATATTTGAAAAAATCAAATTGGATTTAATTAACAGATAGTTACTTAAACATATTATATTAAAAACCATTATAAAATACTTTAGTCTATTATATATTATCACTCAAATATAGTGTGCCTAAATGTTGGCTTGGGAATTAAAGGGTTGATTGTTTTTACAATAAATAACAATTTGAAGTTGTGAGAAACCAGTTTTGCCATTTTTAGAAGTTTTAAGACACTTGTTTTGTACAAAATGATATCCCTCATTTGAGTTTTTTGATAAAACTGTATTAATAATAATTAAAAAAAACATTTATATTATTTTTTAAATTAAAAACGGAAAAGGCACTGTTGTTTCTGGGATCAAACACACCGAGTCTGTATGTGAATTAACGAATTTTCTCTAGAGTCTCACTGGTCTGGCTCAATTACTAAATTATTAATCTTAACCTCAATAAAATAAATTTCCGGTAGTATAATACTTGCTTCGTATAACCAAAATTTAACCCAAATCCATGTCAACGATATCAAATTTATTCATCAAATGTCTTATCTGTCTTTGAGATTTCCATTTCATAAAGTGTATCCAGTCAGAATATAGATCTGTGACAGACACACAGTTATCCATTCTTGTGGTAATGACTTTGTTTGATATAATACTTAATTTATGGAACGAATATTTGATAAAATAGAGCCAAGTGCATGAGTTTATAACAAAAGCTCTTTGATTAAGATTTTCAATTATTTTCCTTCATATGTTTAAACTATGTTATTGAAAAAGGTTTGATTTCAATGAAGAATTGTTCACACTACTAATTTATAGATCACAAAGGTTAAAGCATACCTAATTAGATACAACGAGAACAAATCTTCAATACCAACATTTATATATAATAACTGAAAGGTCAATGGAAATTTCTATTTCAAGAAATTAATAAATTTTCTGAGCTAATGGAGACAATTGACAAATCAAAAATTAATTTTGACATTTATTGAAAGCTTGACATTCTCCATATGGGTTATTCAACATTAAATATTTCATAACTAGAATTCTCGTAAATATACTCAGCGAAATAATTACTTATTTGTTTAAAATGAACCCGAACAAGATTAAGTACCAAATTTTATTAAAGACCAATATATACCGAACACTCTTAAATTGTAGATTATAAATTTGTATGGTATAAATTTCAATTGAATAATAATAGTTATTATATTATTTATGTGCATAACATAAAATAGGAATGAAAAAATACTTTATTTTAGGATAATAGTTACTGTTGGTTAGTTATTTTTAAATAACTGTTATTCTTAATAACAAATTAATATCAATATAATTTCGAAGCAATTGAATTGTTTATAAATAAAATAACTAATACCATTAAAGTAAAAACTAAAAAAAAAATTTAATATTTCAAATTATAATTTAATACAAAAGCATTTCTGTTCCCACTCTAACATTTTCATACCAGAATATTGCTCTCTCACTTAGATGTTTAAATTATTAGTACTTATAATGTTAATTCGTTATTTCAATAACTGACAGTCNTCAATATAATTTCGAAGCAATTGAATTGTTTATAAATAAAATAACTAATACCATTAAAGTAAAAACTAAAAAAAAAATTTAATATTTCAAATTATAATTTAATACAAAAGCATTTCTGTTCCCACTCTAACATTTTCATACCAGAATATTGCTCTCTCACTTAGATGTTTAAATTATTAGTACTTATAATGTTAATTCGTTATTTCAATAACTGACAGTCATATCTAGTTATTTCAATTACTAATTATTAGTTATTGGCGTTACTATAAAAGCTAGTTCTTTTTATAACTGACGATTATTAAAATAAAATAAATATTTCCCACAACATTCCGGTATGGCACTGGGGGTTATCTCAACCTCAACCAACGGGTGTTAGACTTTCAATGATTATTTATTTTCAGTATATTAGTAGTCAAATAATAGCACCTAGACCCGTTGAAAAGGATTCAGTCAATCTTACCCGCCTAGGGATCGAACCCATTATAATAAATGGTTACTAAAACAACTGACTGTTATTTTATTGTTTGGTAATTTTATCATTTGCTTAATTTACTTTTACAGTAAATATTCCTTATTTAATTGTTTGAATTTATCATTTTAATGATAATTTAATAAAATTAATAATTATTTATAAATAACAAATAACAGTTGGTAATAACTTGTTATCGTTATTTTGAACATCCCTAACATAACACAATATTAAACATCCTTTAAAATCATGAAAATTTAAAAGGTCCTTCTTTTAAATGTTAAAATAGTGTATTTCGATAGAAGTGATAAAATAAAGGTCATTACAGCACGAATTTGCCATGTAAAATGTTTAAATGAGTGCTGCAATAAATTATTTCACATGTGTATTAAACGCTATTTTGTGCAATTCTAAAAAAATATCAGTTAATCAATAACTCCAAATAAAAATTAGAGGTAGAACCACCACTTAAATAAATCTGAATTAATTGGAGAGAGATACAAATATTCCCATCTTACTCTAATAAACTTTATCGACTGTAATTTTAAATTTAAAAATTTAAATAATAAATTTGTAGAGATTTGGATATACCATCATTAAATTGGTGACTATTTGCGTGGAAATTCTGAAATATTACCGCACACGTACTGTAAAGTAAACCTTTTCATAACCAATTTCCATTAAAAAGAGGCTACTTTTCGATACGGAATTATATAAAATACTAATTGGTGCTTTATACCAAATTTTATGGTGTCATTAAGTTGTATATCTTGGACTTTCCAAGTACCGATATACAAACAATGAACAATGAATGAATATACAAATTGAATGAACACCTTATCATTTCGGATTATGAAGGAGGTGTGTTTTCAACGAAAAATCCAAGTTCTATGCGCACTACTGTTTGAGATTTAATAGTGATTATTTTTTAAATGTGGTATAGGAGAATTGGTACTATTATATTCTCTGTGTCAACTTAAATGTCAATTGAAATTTGTTATATCTTTAGCTTAGCAGACAGTTGAAACTATTACACATAAAAAATTAATGATGACACTTGGACAAATTGCCATAGTTTAAAGGATGTTCTTCATATATGTTTTTTCGCTAAACTGCTAAGAACTATATTTATAAATTTATTTAAAAATAAAGCAAACTTGACTTAACAATAAAATATTAATGTAACATGTAACTGCGTAGTTTATCATTATACTGGATTGTCGTGTACGTAAAATCTTAAACAAATCTTATATAAAATACTACACAAAGTCAATTCAACACAAACAAGTATTATAAATATTCTCTAGTTACACTTTGTTGTAAGATCTTGCTGCTCTTTAGGGAAAATTGTATTCCAGACTATGAATTTCTATGGAATTGACAAATTCTTACTAAAATCATTTACAGCACCATGGTTACATTTTAAGAAACCATGAGAAGTCTTACCGCATTATTTCGCTCTCTGTTCATTAACGAACAAAGGAAACCAAATTCTTCGAATTGAATTCAAATATTTTACAAATTCTGTCCTTGAAAAAAATTGAATACAACATTAATCATAAAATATCAGGAATTCATCCACATTTTGAATATAAGATTTTAAGAAACACAGTTAAGAATTTATTAGATAGAAAAAAATAATGTCAAAGAAATGAAAATAAGAAACATAATTTATTAATGTTTGCCTTGAAATAGAATTAGGGTTATAGATTAAACTTTTCTGTTAAAATTTTTGAATAATAAAATTAGGTTTTAATTAAGATATTCCATGGGAGCCTCATTAATATTTATTATTAGCAATAACCTTTTGAGCAGTTTAACGTTGGAGTAATTGTAAGGTTGTTATGGTTAAAAACTGAAATGCTAATGACTTCGTAGCCGTTCACATGAAAATAAAATTTTATTGAATATTATTGGGACATATTTTAGCAATTTCTTTTATTAAACTGATAACAAATAGTTATGAAAAGTCTAACCCCGTTGACTGAGGTTTAGAATCCCCATGTTCCTAACAGAATTTGAAAGGGAAATTTTTTATAACATTTTGTATGTGGTAAACAATAATATTATTAGAATCTTATTCCAGAATAATCATTTTAATTTTATTTTTTTAATTTTATTGTTAAATATTCTGGACATTTACAAAACATGTAAACACAACTAGGGATAGGGGGACGGATTACGGGTTTAAGGTAAAGGGGGTACAAAAGACTTTATGTACAAATCAGCCTTCCTTTTGTCTCAAGAGTCTGCTGGTGGTGGGAGCCAATAGTTGGCCAGCTGTGTTGTTGATGTGGTGTAGGAGCATGTGTCTGTAGCGGGACATGCGAATCGCGACAATTTCCCTGATGGTGGGCATTTTTAGGTCTCTCAAGATGGTACTGTTTCTGATAAACCAGGGAGCTCCCGCTATACTCCTTAGGTTTTTAGAGTAGAGACGCACCACTCTAGCCATTGTTGTATTACCACAGGAGTCCCAGATCTCCAAGGCATAGTTAAGTATCGGCATAATCTATACCTTGAAAATGGCTAGCTTCAGAGGTAAGGCAATGCTGGAGGAAGGGCGTAATAGCCAATGGAGCTCCTTCAAGGCTAACTTGGTTTGAACTATTTTCGTCTTAGCATGTTTATTCCAGATGAGGCGTCGATCTATGTGCACTCTTAGGTAAGACATGTGTTGAACTTGATTAAGATTTTTGCTTAATTGATGCGGTAGGGGTGTTACCGGGTCTCAGAGCAAAGGTCATATGTTGATTTGACCTTGTTGAGGCCAAGACCCCATTCTGTTGTCCAGTCCGAAATCTTATCTAAATGTCTCTGGAGGATAGAAGAGTATTCGCGTGGGTTTGTGTGGCTGGACAATTTTATTAATGAATCACAATTAAAAATATATACATAATAATAAATGATAGATTACGATAGTTTTAATATTTCAAGATTAAAACATTTTTTAAATTAACACATTTTAATTTAAAAAAAAACATTTTAGTGCATCAAAGTTGGGTTGATATTTTAAACGCAATATCTCTTAATTCATATTTATATAAGAATAAGAGCTCTTAATTCAATCTCTTATATCGTGGAAACTCAATGTTGATTAATGATTGAAAAATTCTATATTTATAGAAAAAATGATTTCTTTTCATAATATTTCTTATTAACATTCTTGAATTAATTTACATTATTTCGTTTTTCATGATCTTTACTATTTTTTGATCGGACACATAAACGATGCCAATAACAATAAATCACTTTAATTGATCACATTGTATTTTGCAACTGAAATGAATTAAATTTTATTGATTTTGTTTACTATAAAGTGTATTATAAATTATTATTTCTGTCTGACTTCAAACCATTTAAAGAAAAACGAGATAACATATACCTTATTTGGATAGTTGACATAAACTTAAGAATAACCTTTACAGTTGTCTAATTAAATTTATAATTAGAAAAATGGATTGGGTTGCTATTTTAACAAAAATTAATCATAATCCTTAATATATTTTAATTTAAAATGCAGAGTATTAATTTTTTTGGAATAAATCAAAATTAATAAGAACAAAATCCATTTTTAAGGCCGGGTTGGCGTTTCACAGAATTCAACTGGAATGGGCTTCGGTTCGAGCCCCGATCAGACCGTCATTTTATTCGAATATCATTAAGAAGATCAAACGAAAAAAATATCAGTCAGCAGGAATTCAAAAAGGCCTATTGAATCGGATGAAAAAAGGTTAGCAATCCGAAAATTTAAAAACTGCAAGGTGAGTGGAGAAGAAAAGATTCCGGCGGAACTCTTTAGGTATGGAGCAGAAACGCTAGCTGAGCAAATACGCTTTTTATTATGAAAGATTTGGGACATTGAGATAATTCCCGAGGAATGGTTATTTAGTGTAATCCTACTTGTCAAAAAAGGTGATAAAACCGTCTACGAAAACTACCGCGGCATATCACTGTTGAATACCATCTACAAAGTTTTTACAAATATACTCTTTGACATAATACCCGATTCAGAAAAAATACTATCACTGATCAAGGCTTTAACCTGAGTCAGATATTTGAAAAACACCAGGGAGACCAAATCGGACTGCATTGGCTGTTTACAGAATACAAACAAGTCATCTCAAGTAAATATGTCAATCTCATAAAACAGACGCTGGTGCACACATCTGCATTAACTGCAGCCTCCATACTAATATATAGTAGAATTTGACAAGGGTATGAACTTCCCACTTTATCTTCAGTCTTATGCCGTTAGGGAATTAAACCCCGGTGGTACTATATTCAATAAGTCCTAAATCTGCGCTTATGCAGATGATATTGTCATAACAGCGTGGAATGTAATAAAAGAAACTTTTATTATACTGAAAAAAATCACTGAAGATTTGGGCTTGAGAATAAAAATCTCAAAAACTAAATATTTAAAAAAAAAGCGTTTACATTCTCGGAACACAGGGGATTACAATTTAAAATAACTTTGTTTACATTGGTGTTAGATTGAATACCTATAAGGACACATAGCAGACAGTACTTAACAGAATATAAGCTGCGAATATAAAGTATTTGGCAAACGTGAAATATTTTCAAGTCCAGAAAAATCACACTAAACTTAGATTATACAAGACACTCGTACGACCCGTACTCAGCTACGGGCAGTTGATTGGGGTATTCGAGGAAGAAATTTGTATTAACCGATAATGGTGAATGCCGTATCAGATTCAACTATGAATTAGAGAATATCTTCGATGGACATAACATAAAAATATTCGTCAAGGTATAAAGATTTCTGTATGAAATTAGTGAATATACTTGCAACTTTTATTATAATTTGTGTTTAATTTTTCATCATAAAAAAAATTAATTTCCTTGAGAGAAGGTCATTTTGTTGTTTAATTGATGATAGCAAAATATCCATTAACACGTTCAAAATTATCACAGTGTTCTAAGGACGAATACTAGAATAACTTTTGCTGAGGGAATATATTGTTAAGATAAAACGTGTAATAGCCGACACATTTCTTGAAACGTCTCATAACATCAATTCTAACGTTTATTATCAAATATAATTTTTTATCTTACACACAGAATCTTAAATAAACATTTTTTAACCAAATTTAAAATATGTAAATATATTAATACTTTAAAGAAATAATGATAAATTTTATTAAAGGACAACTAACAATGTATATAATAGGATATGGTGTCAATTTAGAATAAGTTCAACTACTTTGTGTTATCACTGGTTGGATAACGTGAATTTGTTACATGTTTGCCTTTAGTGTCTTATCAGACATTTGGCGATTATTTATTTGAAGGCCGTCTGTTCCTATCCTTTTTTCTTCTCTAGATTTATCTTCATTTTTATAGCAGCGAGAGTTTTCAATTTGCGACAAACGTTAATGTCAAACTAGCTAGTTTAATTTCGTGTCTTCCAGACGGTAGATGTCAAGAAAGCAAATAATATTCAATGTTTTCATTTGATTAAGTGTGTTCTACATTTGATGAAACTTGCAAATTAATGCGAATGTTTTGCATTTAATTGCATTCTGTGGATAATTGTTTATTGAAATTTAGGCTTCTATATAAACCAACTAATATAAGAATATCAATCTGAATTCTGATATTATTTTTTTCAAAAATAATTACGTGAACAGAAATATATTGTTTTTAAACTAATTTATAATGTATTACAAAATATGTCTTTAATGTAAATGAAATTATTACCATGAACTCTAAATGTCTTAATCGTCAGAGATAATAGGACTAATACTGTCAGCGCATACAAATAAAGAATAGAAAATGAAGTAGGAGAGGACAATTAATTATCTCTATTTTCTAGAAGTTGCGTCGCATTACCATATCCTTCTAGAAAAGATTATGAATATAAGCGCGACGTCTACTTTCTTTTAATCATCAGTTTTTACGTTTTTAAGTTTTTAATCAAGTTAAATGACTAAAAAGTAAACTCAGAATTAGTAAAATATATTCTTGAATCACCAACAGTTGTTATGTGTCAAAAAGGAATCGTATATTTTATTTAGTTTCCTTGAAAACCAAACTTATGTATGATGATTCGAATCTAAGTCGAATTATACATATTCCTGAGTTCACCCAGAAGCTCTAATCTGTAACTTTGTCAATCTTCTGAATGAACATTACAAACGCCTTCTTACCTTCGCAAATCGTATGACCAAAACTGATGAAGTATTTTTTTGTATGAACACGAGAACATGCTTCTTTTGGATGAAGATTAATAACTTTTATTTTCAAATGTTTTGCATCGCCATTGTGCTGTAATAAAAATGGGCCCCTTTTCACAATAATTCTCAATGTTTGAAAAAATTTAAACTCCATACTTCTTTTAATTAATAAATCGAAGTGCAGTGATTAATATTTGTTTAAAATAAAATTAACAAAAATAATATTTCGACCACAACGTTCTATCAACTAGCGTCGCCAATGTTATTCGTTACACCATACAGGTTTTCAAAGCTTGGATGGAGTGCTCAGAATCGAATAGTTGAAACGGATCTTGCTAATACAAATAATTTGTTGTCATTTAGTGAATGCATACCCATGAAAGCTGTGAAAGCGATTGTCTTCTTTGTTTATTTCGGTGGCAAAACCTGTCACTAAATAGGCTCTTTATAGATTCATCAGTTCATGGTCTTAATCACATCGTAACAAATAATGATTCGTTAAATATGATATTTAATTGGCAAATGAATAAAGAAAGCATTTGAAAACTATGATTACGTAAAACCAAATGGTTAGATTTAGGTCCATAACGGTTCTTGAGTCGTAGATGAAAAAGAACCATTTTTGAGGACTGTGGAGAATCAGCACGCGAGAACCCCGATCAACAAGTCTAGATACTGGGACGAGGCGTCAAAGAAGAAATTAAAATAAAATAAAAACAATCCCAGAATTAAAACATCTTTATTGAATTGATCACAAGACTGTTATTGAGTTAAATCATTAAAGGGTAGTTCGCACATGAAGCGTCGAGCATATTCACAGTTTTCATCATTCCAGTAGAGTCCAGACTTATCAATCCAAGACAATTCAACACAATGTTCTGTGCCTGTTAAAAAATTTGGTTTATTAATTGCCCACGAAGAATAAACCAGTTCCGAATTATCCGGTTTCCAGCGATAATCACCCTGATTATCCAAGTCGTTGGCACCTATCCATATGTAAATACTTCCAGAACTATCTCGCAATTTATCGAAAGTGTTCTTATTCAGGAATTTATGAATTGCTTTATTTTGTTCAACATTTTCAATATTCAATAAACCTCCACCCACTTCCACACACTTTTCCATTGCATCTTCCCAGTTCAAATTGAAACTCGAGAACAAAACTGTTTTGTTGGTGATTTTAAAGTCTTCAAATCCTCTGTTTATTTTGCAAAAACTCGGACATATTTCAATTTGAGCTATTGTTAAATTAATAAAAATAATAACAAACGAGGAAATTTTTAAAAACATCTTATCGGAACAAAAAGCTTGAACGAACTGATTTCGAAAGTCAAAAACGCAATGATAACACCGCTTGGTTTATTATAGAAAGGTCAAAGACTCATCTCTATTCTACTAATTTGATAATACGAGTATATTTTAAAATAAATCATCGGTCTTTGTAAAACAAATCCAAATACTACTTTTTGCATATTATTGCATAAAATTGATATTATTATCTTCAAAAAATCTTTTCTTGCACTGCAGTATCGAAACATACGCCTTTTGATATTCATTTGAGTTTCATAATGTTTCACTTTATGGCACTCAGTGGAAATTTTGAATTTTTTTTTCACTAGTAAAAAAAAGTCATAAACTATTCAACAAATTTGTTTCAAAGTCAAAATTTCGTCGCAATTATTGCCTTTAAACTACACAAAATATTGGTCTCGGCTATGTGGCGTGATTACGTTTCAAGTTAATTAACGTTTCTTGTTTTAACATTTTAATATTTACCGTTTCAACAGCCATCTGCATATAAGTTGGTTATTTTTTTCGATTTTTGGCACAATACGTAAATATCGTAAATTAATCTTCTTAACTGTAATGCAAGTAAATTATAGTAATCGCTTTATAGTGCTTCAAATGTTAATTAAAAGATATAAATGTTCCATGCCACAATAAAATAGGGACAAATCCCCCAATAACCAAGAAGCTAAAAGCAAACAAACGATTGGAACTAATAGACTTCCAATCGTTAACGGTAACTTTACAAGTTAAGATTTCACTTGAAACATTTCTGAAACATGAAATTTAATATGAAATTGTACAAATTGCAGTGCTCATGTGTCATGTCCTGATCGGGTGTAAAGTCCTGTTTCAACGAAAACGATGAAACACTCGCCTTTGGGCCGAACGTTTCACACTCATTTAACTTGTTAAAAAACAGTTGACTTTACTCCCTTGTATCACAAATAGCTAAAATAGCACAAGCGCCTTAAAGAATTCTTTAAAAAACACTTGTGTTTTTTATTATTATTTAAATTCACATTTTCTCTTTCTAATTGAAGAGCAAGGTGTTATCTCTTTTTTGAAAGTAAGTAAAGCAAAACAATGGATTTCTTCATTTTCCGGGAAATTTGAAAAACAATTTGAATAAAAGAAAACATTTTTTGTTTTTAATTTATGTGTTATTTTATTGAAAAATGCATATAATTTTGTATCAGCACACATTTTTTTTCTAAAGATCTAGCAACGGTCATGGTTTTAACCCTGCAGCGGGCACCTAGCCTTGACCCCCCATTCGAGGCACCTAACATACCCGGGTGTGTAATACATTTTGTATAAAACTGACATAAGTTAGGAAACAATTCTTAATATCATTGTTATTTTTATCAATTATGAAATTTTTATAATGGAGATATCACAACAGTTGATTAGGTTACCTATGTCGTCAATCAAAATTAAAATATGATAAACCAAAAAATATTTTTTGCTTAATGAAATAAAAAAATCGGCTAATTTTTGCAGTTTTTAGTGTGACCAGAAAGGTTACTTTTAATTGGAAAAATTGAAAATTCTCTGTTTTTGTTCCATTATTTAGTTAACTGTAATTAAAATGTATTACAATGGGTATTTTGAAGTTGATCTTGATAGTTTGGCTATGTAGCTACTCGCTGCAGGGTTAAACAACTCTGTCTTACTTTATCGACCAAGTTGTATAGATAACTATGTTTGCAATTAAGTATTGTAGAACTAGTTTTTCATTGTTTTTATGGTTACGATTTATGTTTTCCACTACTAGAGAGGTTTTTCGACATTTTACCACAAAATAAATTCGTAAAGCATTTTTACGATTTATTTTTATATATAAAATTTATATTAAAACCGACAGCAGGGTTTCTATACTACAATGACCGAAGAAGGGTAAATAATATTCAAAAGTATTAGTTTCAAAAATTTGAACTTTAATAACATTTTTTTGCCAAAACGATTAGAATAAATAGCGAATTAATCTTATTTTAACAATTGAATACTATTCTTTTACTGGTCATTGTATAATACATCCCATAGGAAATCAAAAGTATTTTTCCATAAATATTAAATTTCAAAAGAAGATCGTTAAAATATTATTAAATAGAAGTTAATCGCTGCAGTCTAATAAATTGGCGCCAGTGGAATTGAAGGTTTCCGGTATTAAATTAATTTGGCAATGTTATTGAAATAGAAACCAAGTATATATATGGGTTATAAAAGTTTACTGAAACTAAAATTAGATACTGATATAAAAAATAAAACCACACTAAGAGAAGACATCTATAACAATAAAGGAAACTGAATAATAAAATAAGACTGAGAGTTATTGTTCATCTTTATTCAGTTCAATGACCTTCAGGCCAATTTTCGATTTCTTTATGTATAATTTTTTTATTGAAGAATGTTTTCAAATCCATTATGTTATAAATGAGTTATAAAATGAGTCTTTAAAGTGTGATTTCATTCAAATATTGATCATTCAAATAATGATTTTAATTCCTAAGCCACAACATATATATAAAAATATCCTTTGTGTGTTTGCCAATACAAACTATTTAATAAACCCTCAAATGTTATTATATAACTGCCTTTATAGCTACAACCAAATCAATTTATTGTCCACTTATTAGAACTTCTTAATTGCACAATAAATTTAGAACATATTAAATATTAACATTTATTTTACGTACTTAATGGCAAAAATAATCTTAAAATTTATCAGAAATTTATTTGACTATAATGTTTTATTACAGTGTGTGCAATTTATGGGCATGCTAAATTGAGTGAATCAATAAGCAATTAAATTTGTTGCTGTCGCTCCATACACTCAGAATTTTAAATGTGATATGTAGTCTTCAAACAATTATTTCCATAAAGATCAATATTTAACACTTTTCTTCAGTGATTTAAATAGCTTAATTGATAAATACCTGACAATCAAATAGTAGGGTACCAGTTCGAAGCTCCAATTTTACCTTTTTAAATTTTTTTCTGAATTTTTTTTGAAAAGACAGATTATTACTGTGATGTCGTTCCGTTCCTTGTACAATTCAGTCTACTTCTGACGAATATAATGAAATTATTGATTGCTGTTTTATTTGAAATGTAATAACACTAATAATATTTAATATTTGAAATAAAAACCAACGTAAAATATTATTGAATTAAAATATAATTAACTATATAATTTTAATTAACTGTTAATTTTGTAGTATGTCGATAACGCTCAGATCAATCAGATTGTTAAAATGAAGCCTGTAGATTGTGTTAAATTCAGTTTTTTAAATCTATATGTTATATTTAGTTATGTGATTTTGTTGTTTCACTTTTGTACTGCACAGATATCTGTAGAAGTATGAGAAAAAAAGATAATTCTTTTATTTTGAAAATTATATTTAAAGCAATGTATTTCAGGATTTCAACTATACGAATAAAGTCCCACACGAGTATTTGGTGTATAGCTCACAATGTAAAATTGCTGCACTGGATCCTTTTGCGGACGATGTCATGAAACTATTTAAACGACGAAGTGAAGTTAAATGTGCAAATGAAAAACCCTTGACATACACGTATAGAAATCCAGAAACGGGATCAGTATTCCTTTTGGTCGACACAGTCAATTTACATTTTTACAATTTGACAAAAGACACGATCAGTTGTTGCTATCAGGATATTTATCGGGATAATATAAAAGAGAATAGTGAAGATAACCCAAAGTAAGTACCAAAATGTATCTAATTCTTTTTTATTCAATTTCGAGAGATTAAATCAAATTGATTGAATATAAATATTTATATGGATCGAATAGAGTAGTTTTTTATAACAAGGTCGATAAGTAAGAGATTTAAAACATGTTTAAATACACGTTTTATATGTAAAATTTACGGTCATGAACGTTTCTGGAGTAATTGCCAAAGTTTCATGGTTTGTATTTTATACCTCTTAATAAGTTAATTTTTAAAATAAACATCCTTCACAGCAATTCCGTAAAATTTTTGCCCTAACAAATCAATTAACCAGTTCACTATAAAAGAAATTCACAAGTTTTTTTTTATGATCTTTCGTGTTAATTAACTTGGATCTTTTATGTATAAGTTTCGATCTGGCATGGCACATTGTAGATATTTTTTAAAAGCCAGTTCTGTTTCGTTTGATATTTTCTATAAATGTTTTTGACAAATTTTTTTAGATTGGACATGAATATAACATAAGAGTTCTTTTACACATTTTATAAATTAACAATTTTGTTTAAATATCTGAAGTAGATTTTCTACAGATTTAAGGATAAATTAACAAACTAAGTAATTTTGTCAATCATTGTTAGTGATTTAGATATATGAAAGGAGTTCTAGGAGTTCAAATATTGCCAAGGTATAGTTTTTGCTACGTCTAATCTAACATTTAGAAAAACAATTTAACAAATGTTTGTTTTCATTTTTCAATTATTTTCGAAAACCAAGATCTTGTGTATATAGTGGTATCGTCCGCGTATAAAGCCATTTCTGTGTCTTCTTCAGGAATAATATTGATAAATAAATTGTATAGTGAAAGCGCGATTGTACTACCTTGTGGTAGTCTGTAAGGAATTGATTCAGTAATTTTGACAATAATTAATTGGGAATTCTAATTAATGTAATTAAAAAATAGGGCCGGCATGCCACACAAGGTTAAAAGTGTTATCAATTTCAAATAGCACCACTTCACAGCAATGTCTATGATTGAATGCTTCCTTTACATATGAGTTGATTCGATATACTCGTATTTGATGGACAGTAGAGTGTTGGGGACGATATCCGAATTGAATATCAGGAATACAATTATTAAAGTAAAAACTCAAAGACGACGATTCTGTTTATGAAGTTAGATTCCGAGGTGGAAATGCTCCTCTTCAGGAAGACTATTTCTGTTTGTATAATTCTTGTAAATATTATTAAAACGGAAGGGTCCTAGAAGCATAGAAGCAATGAATGAGTTAAAAGACAAAGATTTGAATCATTCTTTAATATTAATTCAAAAATGACAATAATTATGATATCATTTTTATTTTTTATTTGAATTAATCATCATTATCATTTAATCTTATTGTTACAGGTATTCGAAATGTCATCCCTTCAATCACTCGATTCAGTTGAAAAGATCCAGTGAATTCATTTTCGTGGATTGTGGAGAACAACTGGATGTAGAAAAGACCCGTTATAAAAATGTTCATGTAATTGTGTCCGAGAAAAAATCTGTAACTGATCGTTTATCAAAATACAAATTAGGAATGTTCAACAATTTGAAGACACCATTAAGTGTGCTTATGATGGGAATCGATAGTGTATCAAGATTAAACTTCATTCGTGCAATGCCTAAAACGCATCAATACGTCATTGAAAATGGCTGGTTTGAATTGCAGGGTTACAACAAAATGGGAGACAATACCTTTCCTAATTTGATGGCCGTACTTTCGGGATACGATCCAGATAAGGTTACCAAAGTTTGTAAGCCAAATATTTATTATGGTCTTAACAACTGTCCGTTAATTTGGAACGACTACCGAGACAGTGGATACGTCACAGGTTATGGAGAAGACGAATCGGGGATGTCAACATTCAATTATTTGAAGAAGGGATTTGTTTACCCGCCGACAGATTATTATCTAAGACCTGCCAAGATAGCAGCTGATGAACTTCTTCCATTAAAGAAAATGGACGGTCTGGATCTTTGCAACGGTTTTAAATATGCTGCAGATTATGTGTATCAGTATGGGATTGATTTTGCTGAGTACTACAAAGGAACGCCGTATTTTGGACTGTTCTGGACCAATTCATTTAGCCACAATAACTTCAATGAGCCGACCATAATGGATAGTAGAATGACCGATATTTTGCAAGACATGGAGCACAGAGGAATCTTTAATGAGAGCATCGTGATCTTTTTCAGTGATCACGGAATGCGATTTGGACCAATTAGAACCACCGTTTCTGGCTGGTTGGAAGAGCGACTACCATTTATATACATTTCTCTTCCTCAATGGTTTCAAAAGCAGAATCCAAGTTTTGTACAAGCCCTTAAAATTAACAGAAACCGCCTGACCAGTCCATATGACTTATATTTGACTCTAAAGCATATTTTGAAGTTGTCCGGAAGGGCTCCATCAAATATGACTAGAGCAGAAGGTTGTTCCCAATGTCAAAGTTTATTTGAGGAAGTGCCCTTAAATAGGACTTGTGAATCAGCTGGTATCACTTCCCAGTGGTGTACTTGTGTATCATTCCAGGATTTTGATAAAACTTCCAAAGAAGTAACATTAGCTGCTCAAAAAGCTGTAGATTACATGAACAATGAAATTACAAAGGCTGAAACAAGAAACGGTAAAATATTATGTGCTAAACTGGAATTATCTTCGATTACGAACGCCCAGAAAACAAGCAACGCAGCAGATGTAAATTTTATATTAGTTCGATTTATAACAAAACCTGGTAATGGTGAATTTGAATCGACTGTTGGATACAGTAATAAAACGAAAACTTTCAGTGTTTCAAGCTCTGTGAGTCGTTTAAACATTTACGGTAAAACAAGTTCTTGTGTAACCGACAGCGAACTTAGAAAATATTGTTATTGCACAAATAAAATCAATAATTTCATCAATTGATAATGATCATAAAAAAGAATACAATTTTGGAAATTATTTGAAATTCATAAAAAAAATACATTCCTTACATAGCAAAATGGTGTTTTTCGATTATTGTTGATTAGTGGAAGTAAAACTATATCGATGATTATAGTCCTTATTCACAAATCTGCATTTGTGGTTGATCGGTTAGCACCCTTAGCTGCCTTCTTGAGGTCGTGGGATTAATCGTGGGCGGATATTTTTCTAGCTCGAAAAGCTCCATTTTGTGTATATTAATAACATTGCGAAATAATATTCCTAGCGAATTATAAATAAGTAATGCCGCAAAAAAATTAAATAAAATGGGCGTATTGACTGGATCCGTTGACCACTGGCCATTCATTGACTAATAATACACTGAAAACAAACAGTCACGTAAAGTCTAACACCCGATGGTTGAGGTTCCGTGATGGAATGTCGTGGGAAACGTTTATTTTTTTTTATTTATGGACTTAAAATATTATATATGAGTAAGATAATTATCCAGAAGCAAAAAAACATGTCATTAGGTGAATCGTTGACAGCCAAACGCCCCTTCACATAATTTTCCCTTCTTAATACTATTTCTGACCCTAAGCAACTATTTCCTATCGCTAAAGTGATTTCTTTAAATAATCTGACCAACAATTCTCATGCAATGATGTTAAATAACCCCGTATTTCTAAATTGCTGTACTGAATTTAATGAAATTTTGTCAGCGTTTTGGGCCAAGTTTACATTTTTACACCCCTAAATGCTAACGGCGAGCCACACCCCTCTTTTTTTCCAGTTTTTTAAACCTCTCCGCAAGGAAATATTTCTAATAAATTACTGTTTCGATTTCAATTAAATTGGTATATGATTTAAAGGTAAAAGGCAATATAAAACACCCCTACATGTTAAAGGCGAGTTTCCTCATTTAATCTCTTTTGTCACTGTATAATGTTTAATAAAGTAAAACTCCGAAATGGTTTAACTAATTTCACTTAAACTTCTTAAGCACGTGAAGTAGGGCGGGTTTTATACTCACTTTATACCCATTTTTTAAAATTTAATTATGATCAGGCATTTCAATATACGCATACATAATTTACACCCCCAAGGTTAAATCCATCCCTAACATTATTTTCCATTGTTTTTAAAATGTTTTGGTTTGATTAGGTATTATAAACTTTTTATAAAAGGTTAGATAAAATATCAGGTTATATTTTATATTACACTAAAAACTAGGGGTGACTTATCACTTTTTTTATAAATAAATATAAACATACAAATATAATCACACCCCTATTTGACAATTTTGTAGGCTGTGAAAAGGATGGTTTTTTTTCACAGGTGTTTTCATTCGCTTTAAACTAGACCAGTATACGTGTAGGTCTACCTACTTTATAGGAAAGGTTAAATGTTAGTTTACAAGTTACTTATTTTCAAGCATGGAACTAACTATACTTACTATTACTTACTCATAGTGATCACTTCAATCTTTTCCAAAACTTCAAATTTTACGACTTTGATTTGGTGAGTACTCTAACATCCTCCCATTTCATGTACATACTATTAATTAATTGAATTTATTTTAAATATTTTACATGATAATAGAGCTTTAGAATATCGACAAATGGTTAGTAGTAAGAGTATAATTCAAAATTCGGCCAATGCCAGTGTGCTTGCCAATGACTCTCATTAAAGACTTCAAGACACTCATTTACAGCACCTCTTCTATTAAAATAAATTTTCCATTTCAATTGCTGTAAGGGATATGGGGAGTCTTAACCTCAACCAACGGGTTTGGACTTTTCATGGCAATTTGTTTTCGGTGTATTATTAGTCAATTAAAAGCACCTAGACCAGTTGAAAAGGACCCAGTCAATCCTATCCGCCCAGTAATCGAACCCATCCATGGTCTCCTAGGAGGCAGTCGGATGCGTTACCACATCGGCTTTGAGGCGGGAAAACCTCTTCTATAACTTCTCACAAATCCCTAACAAAAATATAAGACGTTAACTAACTATCCGTGAAACTCAAAACAAACACTGTTTGATTCTTTCTGTTATCAGTCATTATATAATAATTGTTATATGTAAACCAAATTTCGTTTTAAAATTTGTCATATTTTGGTCACAATAGACGGAGTCTACTGTATTATCATCGAAATTGCTTAGAATTAATATTTTTTGTTTTGGAGTTTCTATAAACCAAAATTTTGAGGAACAAAAACAAGATTGGTATATAAATTTGCCGAAGACATCAATCCTCTATTAAATATTCATGAACAAAATCAATACACGTGCCAAAATTATTCGAGGTATTATTTGAAATTTATTGTTTTAATATTAATAATTTATATTAATTTAAACAATAATTCGTACAGAAGCCAAATAAGAACGGGTTTCATGTTGAAGTAACCACAGTAATATTTTCAATTTTCAATTTTAATAATGGTCAAATAACAATAAAATGATTTATTACATTTAGAAGTGTAATTAGCAATCAATTACTTATGGAAGATTTAGTCAGCAATTAAACTAATACTACTTTTACTATACAAGATCCAATTCCTTCTCTATAACAGCATAAGTGAGAGAACGGCAAACTTAGTTAAAAATTAAAAAATGGTTTTCATGAATTTCCGGGATAATTTGTTTAAAAATCCATAAAATTATGTATAAAACTCTGTCGATAAATATTATTAAACATACGGACCTTCTTTAAAACATTTCTTTCAATCTTTAATTTTGAGAACCCTATTATTTGATAATTGTCTTAAACAAGATATATAAGATAAGGCATTAAGTATCGACCGTGTTTTATAAAAAATTTTATGCATTTTTATATAATATTATATTCTAAGAATTATATACGATAATTGTTTAACAATAATTTGAGCACTTGACAAAATGCAACTTGTAGTTTATCCGTTAAGGAAGACGTAGTCTTATTTTTAAGATTTGCTTTTGAGGAAATAGTGTTGGACACATATTTTTCTATTTTGTTATCTTTTTTACTACCTGTCATCGTAGCCAATGAGTTAACTCATCCGGTTGCCTTTTCGGAGGCCATGAGTTCCATCCCTGGGCGGGAAGGACTGAGGTCCTTTTTCAACTGGTCTAGGTGCTATAAATTGACTAATAATACACTGAAAACAAATATTCATGAAAAGACACCCTTTCAATACAATTGAAACTATAAACACCTTTAACTGAAAGTTGAAGTCCTGTATATAATTCATATCTGGGTATAGATTACATAAAAAGGTTTTTATAATATTAAACACCGCTTTTTGATTATCAACTTGTTGTAACTCCTTACCTATGTGATAAGATATATTAATATAATCCCAGTCTCGTTGGCATGTTGTTGATACTCTTTTCTTCCACTTCTTATTCAATTTGAAACGCACTGCTCAGGGGCCCAATTAACCGATATAAAAATAAATTAACAAAAAAAAATCGTTTACCTAATATACTGAAATTTAAAATATAGTTCCCCCTCACATTGTTTTCGTTTCGTTTTCTAATTCCACAGGAAAATTTAGAAAACTATATCTGATCTCTTTCTTGTAAAAAACGATATATTTAAATTGAAATATTCCGTTACTTGGTTGAATCATATACAAATATAGTTTAACCATCCATATCGAAACTGATAACCATAAAAATTTGTTGGATTTCTTTTGCGACGGTCATACTCTAATAATAATAAAAGAATTCATTAACTCACTCGTGCAATAAAATGTTCATTAGAACAAATTTATAGTCAAAATGTCAATTTTATTCATAAAAAATTCTTTAAAATCTCTAATCATTCCTTAAAATATTAGGTAAATAAAAATTTTACAAATTGCAGGCAATTTAAATAAAAATATTTATATTTAAAAGAAATAAAAATCAAATTGAAAAATAAATAGAAGAATAAAGATATTTATAAAATGAAATACTTTTATTCCTCGAAATTCTTTATATAGTTTAATTTTTATGAAAGTACGTCAACATTCAGTTTATGTAGAATATATAAACAAAAACATATATCATTGTCATATCAAACAAACCACACTTTTTTCCGAGTGTTTGATTGAACGGTTGAGTGCTTCTTATTTCTATTTTCGGGTTAGATACTATAGCACATTTGAAGAAAGGGAGGAAATGGAAATGGCAGATAAGACATTCGTTGAATGAATAATACAGATATCGCTGTCTGAGATGAGGGTGAAATTTCGGATATTAACAAAGACTTTTGACAATGATAAAAAGTATTATCTCAGTTCGGAATAACAAATATTTCTTTACAATCCGTATAAATTACTTTTTTTAACTTCAAAATAAAAATTCTATTTAATCATTTTAAAACAAATATTAAATAACCAAAAATTTAAATAATTATATTAATTTTTGTTGAATCAATATATTTAATTTGATTAATTATAGTTGACAATTTTATTACATTGAAATTTTATAAAAAAATTAAATTATTTATAGTTCCTTCATATTCAAATAAATAAAGCATGTGTTTTATTCTTAACCCTAACCAACCCTCAGAGGTCCACCTGTTACATTTTTTTGTTATATTTTTTATCGGCTGAAATTGTTTTCTGGCACTCAAATTTATTCTTTACAATAAAATTTCTTCAACTAAAATATAGAATGTTTTATATCCCTATTGGATCCTTTATACATCCGGATGGAAGCAAAAAATCATTTAAAAAAATTCAGAGTTCTTTTTAAAAAAAATCGAGCAATTTAAACGTAAATTTCAAAGTATGGCTTTTATTAATTTATTAATCCTACCAATTATTCTTCTTATGAAGTTTCAAATCTGGAAAATGGTGGTTAGAATTTCATTCAAAAGTTGTTTGAACCCACGAACAAAGCGAGTGCCTTAATAATAGTTTATAGTGTTTAATAATACTTATCGACCGAGTTTTTACACAAAATATAAAGCATTTTTAAATAAATTAACACAAAATCAACAATTTTTTTTAAATTTTTATAGAAATATATGTTGCGTCCCCACTATATATTGTGCACCAAAGACAATTCGTAATGCGGGCAAAAGATAGAAAATTAAATTGAGAGAAACTTTTTTGGTAATCGCTTATGATTTCTTCGGCACAAATTCTAATAATTGGACACTAGTTTTCAATGATGTTTATATTTCATAACAAAATGTTGATTCAAAACAGAATTTTTAAATATAAAAATCCATAACTGTAATCTGATAGTGTCGGATAATGTTCGTCATTGTTCGTAAGGTTAGTCAAAATCTGTTAACCGTAAAACCTTCAGTATTAAAGTTACTTTATCTATAAATTGATAAATTTCGTTTTAGGAGGTCACACTTTAATAATAAAGAAAAAGCACTAGTGTTTAAAAGAATTCTTAAAATTCGTTACATACTTCGTATTATGTTTAAAATCATTGAACTAACACTGTCTGCCAAAACTTTTTAATATGTGATTTTTAATCAATAACTTAGCAAAGGTCTGAGATAAATAAATATTAAATTGTCATGTAAATGTAATAATACAAGTGTCTCAAGAGAGGTCGTTTTATTTGGATAAAGAAAAAAAACTAAGATGATGGCCATTAACACGTTTAGTCTGTCACTGTTTTCAAGACGAATACCATTAAAGCTGATGCTGACAGGATATATTGGAGCTCAAATAAAACGTGTAATAGCCGACACATTTTTTCAAATGTCTTCTGACAAAAATATTTAATTAAATTTCTATACTTAATTTTTTATCTATCAGTTCATAAAGGTTTTTTTAAAGACAAATTCAAAAATTTACAGTATTTATCAAATTCAAAATCAATAAAATAAGATAAGTAACAGTTAATTAAAAAGGAACTTTAAAATGTTAAAGCCAATTAGTAGAAGACTAAAAAAACACAAAACATGTGAGGTTAATTTAGTGTAAATATCACAAACCATAAACAATAGTTTAAATTGAGTATAATTTGTCGTTTATGGCCCAATTTCGTTAACTACATTCAATTTCAGCATAACTAGACCACAAAACCCGGCACCCCTATGAAATAATACTGAAGAGCTATGATAACACTGAATATTGTTAAATTCAATTATCTCCCTCAGGATAAAGTGAATTTATTGCATGTCTCTATGTAGTGTCTTATCAGACATTTGCCGGTTATTTATTTGAAAACCGTGTGCTGGTATTCTCTTTCCTATTATTTCTTTTTCTCTTTTTATCGACTCTCTAGATTTCTCTTTATTCTCTCTGTGTTTGGCGCGAGAAGTTGGCGCGTTTTGCGCTTTTCAATGCGAAATACGTTACCGCCAAACAAGCCAGTTCCATTTCATGTCTTACGGCCTGTAGATGCCAACAAATCAAATAAAACTCATTATACAAGTATACCTGTCTCCAATTGATGAAGTGTAAAATGCAACAATAAAACTTGATTTTGCAAAAACGTGGAGATTAGCGTGTTTTGCAACAAACTGAAAGTATTCTTATGGAATAATTAAAGATTTTTCATCAATTAGAGTATAAGTTATAAAATCTTCTAAATTCAATTTAATGTCTATGTCAATGACGAAACAGCTGTTGCTTTTCTGAGTCTAGCCAAATGGTTTTTTTAAATCAAAGTGATGATCTATCAATTTACCATGAATGCACCATGATAAAATACTTCTATATAGGGCCTAATGACAAGTTTTTGCTATCGATACAGAACACACATAGTTCAAAGTCAACCAATTAATGGCAACAAATTAGTAGAGCATAAATTCGGTTTACCTCTTTGAGTCTGTGCAGTCTACCCAAGTTTTGAAAACCTGTCTGTGTCGAACAATATAATTGATGATAATAGTCATTGTACAATTCAGACCGGGCATAATATTTTGTTTTTCCTCTTTACTCAAGTGGTAATATACCATGCTTCTTGTACTCATCTGTACTGGCTCCTCAGAGGTTAAGTAACGAATCCTGGGCGAAACTCTTTCTGACGCGTAAAAAGTTTATATTGGAGTATATCAACAATTTTTTTGAAAAATATTTCCTGTGAATGATAAGGTAATTGCGGCAAGATGGGTGAATTGACCGGATCCGTATAAAACCGGCACAGATTCTAATAATTTACTAATAATACACTGAAAACAAATAGTAAATGCATTATAAAAACCCGTTGGTTCGGGTTCTGAACTCTATGTTTCTTACAGAAATTGAAAAGAATATTTAGTTTCATATAATAAGGTAAATATATTTAAACGAATGTCTTCTTCTTTCTTGGCGTTACATCCTGCGCCAGGCCTTAACCTGCTATAAACTGTGCTTCCGCGTTCTTTGGCTCTTCTCTCTCAAACTCCTTGCAACCAACTCCTCAAAATGCTTAATTATTTCAATGTATGACTAAAAATATATTGATTAAAGAAATGAAAACAAATAAAATATTACTTTGTAAAATGTGCTTTGTTTAAAATAGTAAGAGGCATCGTAAGTTTAAGAAAACAGTATAATTATGGTTTTGTGTATTTTTGCTGTATTGCGTTTTTTAAAGAAAAACCAATTGTGCCACGCACATTTTTACTGAATTCTGACTACGGAATCGAAACCCGAGTAATTGTCGATAATCAACATCAATAAGAGTGGATCAATAATAAATACTATTTGGTGATTTATTCAGATGATACCAATTTGACGAATTACGGCTTCGTGATTACATTTATAAGATCGATACATTATAAAAAGTAAGCAATTTTGTAAGCCCCTAATCTTCAACTTATTAGGATTTATAGCACCACCCATAAAGGTAGAGCCTAGGAAAGAGAAAATAGAGATAATATTTTGTTCTTATTTTCAATTTCTACGCATCGAGAAATAATAATGAGTAAACATTTTTTTGGAATACAACTTTATCTATCGGTCATGGATTATAACTGATAAACCTTAACCTCGATAATTTTGATTGTCATTGTAATCCTTTCATCGAATAAACAAAACATTAGCCAAATCCATGTCAATGATATCAGAGCTATTCATCGAACGGCCTATCTTTCTTTTATATTTCCATGTCTTCTTTTCCATAGAAACCATTCAACCTCAATAGCTGTATGTATCTAAATGACACAAACACTTAGTTATTCATTCAAGCATCCACAAATAATGTGTTTAGTTTTGTTTTATATAACACTCAAGTATTTTGAACAAAAATTGACAATGTGACGGAATAGAAATAAATATATTAAGGTTATGAATTACATACATATTTCAATATCTACTAATGTTAAACTCTTATTATTGTATATTTGGTTCGAAAGTTAACCGATATTGGACCAACTATTTTTTTTAAATTAATAAAGGTCATTTTACATCGCTTATAAAAATCCAGAAAAGGACAACACAAACAAATAATTTTAAAAATAAAAATTTTACAGTTTTCGACATCTTATAGCTAGAAAGCACTAAATGAAACTGTTTTGTTTCGCAAAAGTGCAACAATGGAAATCAAATATAATTTTTACATAAGTTTAAAAGAGATTCGAAAGAGATATAGAGAGCCAAGAAAGGGGATTAAAGAGCAAACAGGTCGGAGTTTTTGGTTTAGAATAAATTACCGGCAAATGTCTGATACCATTGAAGTAAGAAAGAGGAAATGAATATAAACCTTATTCATGATATATTCATAGTATATTCAAAATATTGCAATTCGATGTAGTTATGTTAAAATGAATGTACACTTTTGTAAAACAATTGCTTCAATCTGACAATACAATATTATCATTTAATAAACAGGAAATCTTTATATTGAGCCTATTTATTAACAGGTCACTGAAATAGAACTCACATGCTACGCAGAAGAGCATTAATTTTATAACTTTCATCTGTATCCATTCCTTAACAAACACATCAATATCTTCACAAACAGCATAGCAGCTCTCAAGGCCCTCAAAGGTTACACTGTTAACCACAGGTACGTTCTGAGCTGCATTGAGACCCTCAACACACTAGAATTGGACAACAAAATCACCATCGGATGGATACCAGGACATAGGAGAATCCAAGATAATGAAATATCAGATAAACTGACCAAACTAGGTGCAACAACACCTGTTGAGCGACCGAAACCAGGAATGGGAATAACCCATTCATTACTAAAACTGCAACTCAACTGCAAAGTGTCAGAAGAAACCACCAAACATACTGAAACTCAGACAATCCAAGCTACTGCTAAGAGTACACAACAAAAAAGGACAACAACTTTGTCGAAATTTAAGTTAACTAACCCTACATGTAATAGCAAGACTACTCACAGGACACAATACCTTGAATGGACATCTTCACAAACTAGAACTCCACAGGGATAGCGTATGCAGATTCTGCAGTCAAGCCACCGAAACCTTGGAGCATATACTCATGGATTGCATGTCGCTCCAAGAGATATAGCTACCTAGAGAAACCATCTATTGACAAGGAACAAATAGCGACTTTTGAAATACCAAACCTTCTACGCTTAAAGGCTATTGGGATTCAGGACATAATGTAAACCGACGTTTGGTCAGCATAAATCACCAGGGGGAACAAAAGACCTAAGGTCGCAGTGCAACATCATCCTATTCAAAACAACATCCGTTCATTGAATAGCAGCAAATGACTTGTTTCAAAGAAGATTCGATTTTTTTCTTTGCTGTTATGCGCTATATACAATCTTTAAAACCCTGTCTAATTCGAACATATACTGCTATATTTAACCTATATATAGACTTGTGCATTTGGTGCTGTTGCATTCAAAATCGTGGTCAATGATGAGTCCTCTATGCGTTCCAAGCGTTATCTTTCTGGTTACCGTCCTTTTAACTTACAACATCGTTTTTATAATAAAATGTGAAATTATAACGCGAAATAAAGTATCATTTTTATTACTACTGTTTGTGATCCTTGTTCTTTGTAGAAAATATCTCCATTTTGGCCACTGGTTTTGTTCTGTTCTGCTCTACTTTTAAGTCTCCCAAAGAGTTAAGTATTTAAAGAAGTAAAATATAATAACTAAAACTTGTAACGTAACCAAATTTGAAAGTACCCTTTCACTCATCGATTCGTTTTAAGTTGATAATTAAGAGGCAGTGTTATTATCATTATTACTTTAAAACGACATTATACTATAATTTAGATAGGAAAATAGAAACGTTTTACAATTAGCACAACCCGTAGCAGTTGTCTTAGAATACTTCCCCATAAAATTTTATGGTTTGGTACAGAAACTAAATGACTCTTATCATAAGAGTCGTAAATAATTGTATTTTAATACACATAAAAAATAAAAGCCCAAATGCGTACATTATTGTCAATAATGCATTTACTTTTAAGACCTAATTTATTGTCTTTTAATTGATATAATAAACGACTGAGAAAATCAATTATTTTGTTATATAAAAAAAAGAATTTCTTTTGTTAGGAACATTAAACGATTTATTTTTAGCACCAAATCTCAACGATAAATGAGTACATTAAGAAGGACAGTTAATTCCAGATCTCACACCGATTAAAATTCTGCTCATACGATTATGAATTTTATGTTTTCTTTTATTTTACAATTATTTAAAACTATTTAGATAAACAATGTCTTTAAAAACATAATAAAATTGAGTTATTTTTTCTAATTACCTAAAATCAGACGACCAGCATATAATTTTTATATATAAACATCATATGAACTTGTATCAATCTATTTTATTAAAAACTGGCAAACATTTAATCAAAATTTAAGTTAAATTCATTACGGTAATATCATTTGATGAACGACATGAACCTTAAACAGTCGTATGTCTCTGCATATCATAAACGAATGACCTTTAGAACAAGAACCCATAGTAATACCTAATTTGTCCAAAACGGAAAATTTTTAATACTTAAATAATAGTTTAAAATAAAGGAAATTAGAAAACTCAAGATAAATTGATATTTATTTGATAATAAAACGTACTTTATCACGAATTTCTAGATATCGATTGCATACGACTGAGATGTTTACTCGTAGAATTTAACTAGTCTATAAAATGGTGTCTCTTTAAACATATCATGAAGTCATTGTTTATAGTTTCTTCGAATAACACACATTAAAACATGTGCAATTTGTTTTATTAGAAATTTACTCCACATATAAACGTTATTTAAGGACTAATAAAATTTGTTAATCATTTTATATTGAACGCTAAAATCTATTTAACTAATGGATATGTATCATACTACTTTAGACAGGCCAAACAGAAAATTATTTAACAGAATTAGTATTTTTATCGAGGATCTAAAAATTTAAATAAAGCTTTTAAAAAATAATTAATATTTAATTTGCATGTCAATGTCCTTCAAATTTGTGTACATTCGTTTTGAAAGACTAGGTTTTCGACTCCCATTTGACATTTATAATGCGTCTTTTTTTACAATAATGAAAATTTTTAGTTTTTTTGTGCATTAAAAGTCATAACCAAAAAATATAATGACTTAAAAAGTCCAAACTTTGGTGTAATTTTAAGGAAAAAAATTGATAATTTTTAATCCAGGCAGTGTTAACGGTCATATAGAGACCGTTATAAAGGCAACTAGTTTATTAGTTTTATTATTATGTCCTGTGTGCAGTAAAAGAGGGATTTTATACCAAACAGGACTCGGGAATATTTATTGAAGAAATCTAAGATTGTCTTTTAATTCTAAGTCTGGGTGTTAATTATTATCAATGAATTGCATTTAAATAAATCCTCAGAAATAGTTTAACTAGGTGTTTGTTGTCAAAAGTGGGAACTGTTTTCACATCTTTATGATCTGAGCACTTTTAGTCTGGAGATAATTAATATCAGGTACTTAACTGTATCTTAAGTAGAGCTCTTGGAATAAGATACTTGATATTCCGTCCAAATCAAAATATAAATCATTAGCCAAAAGTACTTTTTTTCCTATTTTGCAAAAATTACCTTGGTGTCAGACTAAGTTAAAAAAAAGGATTGATTTGGCAAAAAAGACAAATGATTTATTTTTATGAATTTTTATTATAAGAATTAAATATGTTTACTTTCGATAGCAGTGTCATAGAACCCATTATCAATACACTCCATCTGTTATCAGATGAGCATTTTCTAAAACTGTTTTAGTTATTTTAATTTACGTACAGGAGAATTAATAACTGGAACAAACAAAGGGCAAAGTTGAACAAATAAATCATTTCCTTTTGAACAGAAATGGCTTGCACCCAGGACTTCAATTCCAAACTAATATATCGACGATTTGTATGGAAATTAATATTTTTTATTTAAAATGGTTTGGTTTAAATACGTCGATCCGTTTGTTAGCTATGCCGCTTGTGCCTTTTGTTTTTTTTTTCTTCGCAAAACTGATTCAAGTATTTAAAAATCTGGTATGAAATTGAATGACTTTATTCATCAATTTAATATCAATTTCCAATGTATTTATAAAAGTTAAATTATGCTTTTCTAAACTAACTTCGGAAAAAATTATATAGTTTTTTTTCAAATAACGAATATAGACACGTGTTGCTTTTATATCATCATAAGCAATTGTTTCTTGGAAACAGTTTTCATTGACTCTCTCTGAGTAAGTTATGAAATTTTGGTTTATGTTTATATTAAATTTTTGGTCTTATGCCTTTAATGAGTTTAATTATTTACTCAAATGTTTCAAAAGATATCTGCCATTGCGGAATAGATATGTAATTATTATATTATTTGTAACAGTTTTAAATTTGTGTATTATTTAATATTTATTATGAAATTTATAAATATTTTGTTTATTGCATTAAAATATTTCAAATTTGTATTATTGTTGTACTTTTTTTTATAAAATGTCGAAAAAAATTCAAATTATCGAATGTCCTCTTTTAGAAGAATTCTTGACCTATTTTGATTATTAATAGCTCAAGGTAAATGTAAAAGTTTGATTGACATACACAAAAGGAAAATACCACGAAAGGCTCTTAGTTAATAGTCGGTATTAAATTACACGTAAGGTTTGACCAGAAATGAAGCGGAAGTCTTAAAAGTTGCGAAAAATTTCATTCGTAGAATTAATGTATTTAAAGGCCAAGCCCATGTAAAGATAGGAAACATTTTTTGAAAACGGAAAAATAAAACTTAAAAGAGGTACAGTTTATCTAAAGAAGAAAAAAATGGCTAGGAGAAGAGCCGACTAATCCTTAACGAAAACGCATTTTATAAGAAATGCAATCAATTCACCCATCCATAAACTCCTGAATGAAATTCAGCATTCTGTCGATTACCCTCTCGTTCTTGGTCTTCAAAACCGACGTCAGTCAAATAACATGAGAATCCTAAATCAACCCACAGGTACAGCGATCCAGATCAATATATACCTGGATTATATTTGATATTCAAACTGAAACAAAATGAGACACTCTTCATAGACTAAATGATATATTTCGAGTTTATTTTAAAGATTAAAGTTTATTTTTAAATTTTTTTAAAATTTTTAAAAAGTTTGTAAAAAGAAGGTTTAGTAAATCGAGGTCTCGCCAAATGCATTCAAATATTGCCAATTCCAGGTAAGAATATTTTACGTGCCGTACATTATTATTAAATATGTTTAGTTTTATCTTCAATAGATTTGGGCAAATATTGCAATTCTATTTGGAGAAAATTATTTTGGATATTTCCAGGAATACTCTTAATCAGACTGACAGAAATTGAAGAATTCTTAAAAAAATACCCGGAAGCGGAAACAACTTCAAATGGTTAAAATGTATTTGAAATTCGGTCGTGGGTTTGTTAATCAAAGTTTGTTATTCTTTTTGAATTATAATTCATCTTTAAGGCATAGCTTATGCCCTCAGGTACTTCTGTATAAAAGAGACTTAATTATGAAAATGTTTCAGAATGTCTTGAAAATATTAATTTCATTCTATTAACAAGAATATTTTTTCTGAAAGGAATCAAAATTAGAGGTTATTTCACTTAATCTTATTTTAATAGAATTGTTTTCTTATTTTATCCTTGGCCTAGTCATTTTATAGTATGTAGGTCTAGGCCGGGGTGACTCAATTGGTTAAGCGATGCTGTAGTTCAGAATTGAAATCAATGGACGTCGTGCCGGTTCGAGTTTTATTAAGAGAGTATTTTTTCGTTTGGAAATTCAATACTTGTTTTCACTAACATCATTCTGTTATTACATTCACAAAATTAAAATATACCCAGCGTCAACTGTCGAACAACTACTACCGTCAATACTAATTGTTCGATTATGAATGGTTTACAAAGCATGCAAGAGACTTGTAAAGAAATTAATTTTGAGACTTTCTTTGAAACTACGCGTAAGTGTGAGACGACATATCGAATTCTCTGACCATGAACCGAAACGAAACAAGGACAAATTATTGTTTTTGGACTCCCGTATCGAAACACACGCTTTTCGATAGCCATTTGAGTTTCGTAATGTTTCACTTTATGGTACTCAGTGAAATTTTTGATTTTTTATTTCACTAGAGAAAAACAAAATGTTATAAAGTAACCAACAAATTTGTCTCAAGGTCAAAATTTGGCCGCCGTTGTTGTCCTTAAACCACATTAAATATTGGTCTCGGCTATGCCATAGGACCGTGATTGTGTTGCAACTTAATTTACGTTTTCTGTTTACAAATTTTATTATTTGCCGTTTCAGCAGTCAACTGCATATAATTTGGCTATTTTTGTTCGATTTCATTTGAAATATTTGTGAAACATGTAATTTTTTTAAATTTTCATTGTAAAAATTCAATGCGAAATTGTAAAAATTTCATTGTTCATGAGTGAAGTGCAAAAATGTTATGTCTTGCTAGGGTGTAAAGTCCTGTTTTTCTTAACTCGGAAAAAACAGTTGAGTTTACACCATTGTAGCTATTTTTGTAAAACAGATATAAAATTTAAATAAAACAATAATTGTTTTAATTTTTGTGATAATTTTCTTTAAAATTTCATTTTGAATTTCATATTACGCCTTGTCGATAAGCATAATGGTAGAATCCTTAAATGTCACTGCCGTATTAAGTGTTTAAAAGAAGGTACAAATGTTTTATTTTATCGACCTAGATATTAAAGTGACTATTTCATAAAAAGCTAAAATATTTAAATATTCTCAAATATAAATAATCAATGATATATATTTTTTTTACCTTTTTCTGTATTCAATGTTTGTGTCAAATAATTTATAATTTTAACCTGTTTATTGAATTGACAAAATTTATACAAAAAAAATAATTTTTAGAAGTAAGAATCCGAAGAAAAAAATTTTAAAATGCAGTAATTGTAGATTATACGGCTTCTCAAAGTTATCTGGCCTTTAGGCATTCACAGGCTTTACGATCTTTTCTCATCCAGACGTCTCCACCAAAAATTTACACTCAACATAATTGAATCAGTTTTATAGCAAATTGTTTTATATGGAAAAATATATGTATATAAGTATACTTATTATATATTAATTTTCGGAAATGAAGTATAAAATATGTTAACCAAGCAAAGCACAACGGGCGAAAATAAATTAATATATATATTGATAATTAAACATCTGGTAAACTAACAAAAATATAATTTTTGTATACATTATTAACATAATTTGTTTAATATTAACCTAATTAAGAGACGTTAAGTGTAAATTTTTTGGTAAAGGAATGTCTGGTTGAGAAAATTTGAAGACCACAAGACCTCTGAATGCGTAAAGACCCGTAAACTTTGAGAAGCTCAAAAATTTACAAATATAACTAATTTATAAATTTATCGTTAAAATTTTACAATGCAAGATAAATTTGTATAAATTTTTATTTGAAATAATTTCCTTTTTGTTTTTTTTAATTGTACACAAACACAGAAGTCAATACACTTTTGAAGTTTTCCAAACCGAATCGCGTCATACGAATATCTAATTCAACAGTAATTTGTTTTTGAATTCAGCAATTGAGAAACCATTACAGATATACATAACTGTCAATTACCATAAAGTGAATACCCGCTGTTTTCTCTTCACCGAACTGATTCAGACAAAATTGGAATTGGGTATAGAATTTGTTATTTGGTTACATATTTGCTGTGGATTGCAAATGGAAATTACAATTTTAGTATAGTACTATTTCCTATTATTTTATTATTATTAATTTATTATTTATTTTATTGTTTATTATTCGATTGAATACAACATGAGACACAGAGAAACAAGCTTGCATGCTACATCAAACAATAATGGATTCAGAGCAATTGAGTTTGCTCACGGCAAGGACCTTCAAATAAGATCCACGTATCTACCACGAAAGGATATACATTAGATGACCTGGAAATCTCCGGTTGGACGTACCTTTAATCAAATTGATCACGTTTTGATTCAAAACAGAAGTGCCCATTTTATTCACGATATTAAAACACGAAAGGGAACGAACTGCGNAGGGAACGAACTGCGATTCGGACCATTTCCTGGTTAA
>JXOV01004980.1:0-22605 GCA_001014945.1 Clogmia albipunctata
AATTCTGTACAACGCTTTAACCACTGCGCCATTCGGCCCCCGAACTGACTACTAATACACAGAAAAACAAACAGTCACGTAAAGTCTAACACCCGTTGGTTGAGGTTGAGACTACCCCTAGTTCCGTCGTGAATGTCGTGNAATGTCGTGGAAATAGTTTATTTTTTTGTTTATAAGGAAAAGACACAAGGTGAGTGGCAAGCAAGCATAATGTAGTGGTAAAAAGCTTTGTAGAGTTTCATTAAATCCTGAGGAGAACTAGGGCTCCGCAATCCAGCTACACACATCCAGTCAATCCATAAATCTTATTTATATTTTTGCGCCATTGCCTTATAATTCGCAAATAATATTATTCAACATTATTGATGTTTTTTTTATTTTTCAAAAATTTTAATTATGGAATTGTTTGACTTCGGCGACATAGTTTTATTTAAAATCTCTCAACATTTTGAACTGAAATAAGTTATTCAATAAATACAGTTTTCTACCATTGTGCACCACTTTAAGTCGGATAAGATAATAGCTATCTCCCTCTAAACATAACCCGCCTTCGTATATTTCAAGATCACACAATTTGTTTTCAGTATAAAGATTAAATTGTTCATGATTTATATTAATTATTTTTAAAATAAAAACTTAATAGGAATAAATAGAAATAATCATAAAAAATAGAGAATGTAATTCAATTAAAATGAAATATTTAAAATCTTTTATTTTTCTTTTAAATTAGAATTCAAATAAAGAAGAGATAATAACTGAAATGTTCTAACAAAAATAAAGTACAAAGCAGAGTTAAAAACCACACCACAAGATGACTCCAATTGGTTAAGAGAATAGGGCCTTGGCAAATTATGCCATGTGCTGGAGGATGAAGCAGAAGAGAATAATCTCTTATTACAATTGAACTTGAAAATTCCATTACACGCATTATCATTTGCTTTGGTTTTGGCTCATAATTCCTATTTGCATTCCTTCCACTTTGTTTCTAATTTGAGCATGGCATGGGTAAAGACTTGAGAATAAGTAACTTGTACGAAAATTAAGTAGAATAGAATAGATAATTAAGAGAAAATGTTTAAAATTTTTGTGTTAAGGGAGCAAACAACGAACGAAAATCCAACTATTTTGTTTTGATCGTTTTGTTCTAAACAACAAAATGTATTTTAATGGCATATTGTAATTATTCGCCAATTATTGACCACTCGCCGTGGTGATAATTTGCCATTTTCACGCCAGTTTTTCAACAAGAGCAAAGAAAGTTAATTGAAAAATTCGCGCAACGAACTTGAATTTGCTTTTCATTTCAATTAACGGAATGGGCGCCAACTCTTCTGATGAACGATGATGATGGTCCAGTTTTTTGCAGTCCGTTTGCAATCGAAAGAAATGTGTCCACATTTCAGACCGTTAACCATTTACCATTAATCTTCTGCTTACGAGATTGCTCTCAAATCGCTATAAACATTTAAACGGGATCCATTTTGTGTAATTTCTGATATAATTAAAGTTAATATGCGCCGAGAGACTGGCTTTCTTCTTAATTTGAGCCACATCAGAGGGACACGAGTTGTTAATAAATTTATTGTTAATCCAAAACAAATACGCTAATTTATGTGCGTAATTCGCAATTTCACATAACTCACAAATCATCTGTCTGAGAGTGTTTTCGAAAACAATTCGATATCTTTTCTATTGAACAAATTAAGTTTTAATTTCGCTTTCCTAGACGTGGGAAGATTTTATGGAGGTTTTATTTAATTTTTTTTTTAATTTTAAGTCGACATGAAAACTCTTTTCTTTACGGAAGAAGTAATTTTCTTATCCTTAACTGAGCGGCAACTAGGAAAGGAAACCAGAAAAACCATAGCTCTTCGAGTAAATATCAATATTTGTAATTTAGAACCAGAGATAACAATTTAGTTAAACCCATAGTAATAAATTATCATTATAAGTAACATTTAATGTATGGAAGACAAATAATCTTATGAATTATCTTATAACTTATATCTTAGAATAACCCATTCTACCAGAGTGGAGCGATTCAACAAACAATGAAACACGTATAGTCACAATGTCCTTAATTTAGATACAACTGTGTGGAAATCGCACCTTGCACAAATTTATAAAGCACTAAGTTTTAAAAGTTATCTGAAAACAAAAGAAATTCTTTATAAATAATAGTGGTACTATTGCAAAATATCAATTTTGAGAGAAAATGTGAAATTGCGCGAAATTTAAGGCAGGCCATTTTTCAATTGGGTTCGTCAAAATGTATGGCATTATTGCAATCCTTCCGTAGAAAACATACCAAAATGTCTTTCAACACAGTCCCGAGAGTTCCTTTACTACTTAGTATTTCCGACCAGCGATTTTAAAACCTTAATCTATAGATTCCCCAAGAGTTCGGTGTTTGGTACCTACGCAGACCATCTATTATATTGATTTCGTGGTTAGATTATGTTTTTCTGCTCTCTTCCTAGTGTATAAGGGATCATATTCTTGATCCAAGACCCGATATAATTTACATATGTTACACTTGTAATAGATACTAATCCTCATACACTAAATAAAATAAATTAGTAGGAGCTCCAGAAGAGAAACAACAAACAAGTTATTTACATCTATGAATAGAATTTAAAATATTGAATTTATTTTTAACAAAAATTGAAATGAAAATAATAGGCAATGGATTTCTTACAAAATTTGGAGAAAATATTAATATCTCAAAAAGTGATAATATTTCTTTATAAATAATTTGATATTTAAAAAGGAAATATAATTTTATTTCATATTTAAAACCCAAGAAAATAATTTTAAAATTTTAATGTAAAAGTTTTGCGTATTTTGTAAAATAGTAATTAAATAATTACAAAAAAATCAATCTTTACAGAATATTTTTATAATAAAATATGAATAATAATCTGAAAGTTATTTTAGTAAATTAAGTACTTTAAATATTTTTAACTTCAAATATTGATAAGTTCATTTAATATATGAATAAAAATATCAAATACTTATTTTAGTTATAAACATTAACTGTCAACATTTAATTAAAAATATTTTACTATATCAAAACGATTTTTAATTTAAAATTGTTTAGTATTGAATTTGATTTAATTAATTTACCTTTATCTTAAAGTATTATAATTCAACTCAAAATTATAAAGGATGCGCGCTTTTCTAGTATTAAAATTATTTTATTTCATTTCATTTCAAACCAAATTCAAAACTATAGGTTTTATAGCAGGATTTTATAGCAAAAATATTCGTTTTATCCGTAAATTTCAAATTTTTATCAACGTACTCGCTCGCACTATATGTTTAGTTCAGTCGCACATACCAAAATTCAAAATAAAACGGTTTAACGGTTTGTAAACTTTGAAATTGACAGTTGTGGCTTAAATTGTCATTTTCTTGTTAAAATTGTAAACAAAACAAATATTTTGAAATTTGTACGAAATTTCTTTAATTTTTAAACTAATACTGTCTGTATTTAGCAGTATTTCGTGTTTTTAAACATAGGATAACTGTATGCAGTTATTCGAACTGTGGTTTTAAAAAATGTGCCCAGTTTTATAAATACTCAAAATTTATAACTCGATTCTGCCGCATTTCTATTTAAGTTCATGTTTTAAGACCATGTTCAATCTATAAAAGTAAGAAATGATAAGGTGTAAAGTGTATTCAGCATTTATTTTATCTTATATTGTATTATTAAGTCCTTAAACAATGCCTTTAAACTTTTTATTGATTGAGATTCTACCTTACTTCTGGATTAAACTCTAATCTAAGTGACCAAGTTTGATGCCTACTAGTTCACTACGTAATTTTTCCTTGATTCTCTAATACCTTCATTATTTATCGAAGAACATATTAGTAGTTGTATTGACAATATTTCCGTTGTATTTTTTCCAGAATTTCATAAACAATGATAAATCGAAGGACTTCTGTAGCGTGGAAGCACTTTACTGACCTCCGAAATGGAACGGCGCGATGCAACACGTGTAAAAAAGTGTTGTCGTACGAGAAGTCGGGAGCCTCCAACTTAGTGAGACACACTGTCCACAGACATGGCAATAAAAAGAAGAAGAAACCCGAAAATATTGACATTGTTCAGGATAATTTTGACATTATCGAAGAGCAGGCAACCACTTCTAATGGTAATATTTGGTATCTTTCATAAGAACCCATAAAAATAAATTATAACTTGTTTATAATATATTGTAATGTTATTATTTGAATTTAAAACAAATTTATTCGTGGATTATAACTTTCTTTTTTCACTAGTGCAAAAAGTAACGGATTATGCAATTCAAATCGTCGTCGAAAAGCTAACTATTCGATACGAAAGTGCAATTATTAACACGATCATGAAATATTTTTTGATCTCAATATACAAAACTCAAACAATAAATAAAAACGACAATTTTTTTTTATATGGCCGAGGTTTTTTTTTACAATGATTTGAATTTAGAAATGTTACACATTTTCAACTGCAAATGAAAGTTTACGAAACAATTTGTCACAATGTTAAAATTTATCCACCATGTTTTCCTTTAAACTACGCAGTTCATTGATCTGAACATTAACTGCAGCAAATATATATTAAAAAATATTAAAGATAATTTTTGTGAATTTTGAGGAAAAAAAGATTTTTCTTCATGCAAATTGGATCTGAAACGGTTTACTTTTCTACACGGAGTGCTGAAATAATTCAAAATTGTCATCAATTTAATGAAAATACATATTGTTGTCAAAACCATTTTGTTGTGAGTATTATTATCTCACTCTAATAAACACACTGTCTTACTTGTACACAATGTGTCGACAATTTGAAAAAACCGCAAAGGACGGTTTTATTATCGATTAATTGGTATTTTTTCAGAATTATACAAAAACTATTGTTACTCGGGACGAAACGATGAATAACTCGCATTCGATTCTATTTTTTACACTCGCTTTCTCATTTTAAAAACATTGCTAATATATAATTGTTTAAACAACAAAATATGTATTGAAATATTTTCTGTCTAAAAAGTAATCAAATTAAGAAATTGATTTTTATAAAATTAGTAAATATAGTAGAAGTCCGATAATCCGTCATCGCTCCGGAATTTTGGTTTTCTCAAAAAGTGTTTATTTAAAACAAATAAAACCGCTCGAGGGTTATTCGGAAGTTTTCAGGGTAGTTGAAGAACATCCCGAGAAATTATTGCTTTATATCATAAGAAATAAATTTTATACTTGAGGCTAAAAGTCAAGAAAACAAAAAGTCATTCATAACTGTTTTAAATATAATTAAAATATGTTTACATGTTCTTACATTATAGAATAGTTATTTATACAACAAGGTCTATAAGATAAAGCATTATAAAATATAATGGTTGCACGAGTGTTTCATAATGCTTATATTCCATGTTTTATACAAAATTTTATGCATTTTTAAATAAAATAAACACAATATTTTTAAAATATTTTTTTTAAAAATACTAAAAATCAAATTAAAATTTTTTGTCGCCCTCACATTGTTTTCGTTTCTTTTTCTAATTCTAAGAGAAAATGCAGGAAGCAATATCTTGCTTCTCTTTCTTTCACATAGAAAATATTATCCGTTAATGGATTGTTTTAAATTTAAAAGGACCGAAAACAGTTGATTTAGTACTAATTTGTACTAATTTAAATTTAATCATCCGGTAAAACAGGTAAAACAACCCTTGTGATTAAAAATGATTTATGAAACTAAATAACATAATTACATTATACTAAAGTTAGTAAATTGAATTGAAGTCGCTCAAGATAAATGTTAAATCTTATTGATTATCAAACAGTTCTAATTTTACACTAGAATTATTAATGCCTTCTAATATCTACCAATTTATTGTTTCTTTCAATTGCAGCCGGCATTCGAGTTCAGCAGCAGCCACCCCAAAACAATCCCCCAGTACTGAAATTCGAAGTGGTTTCAGACATAGTGGATGAAAGTGAGCCTGAACCAGTTTACGACAATCCATTAGTTATGGAGAATGAGACCGAAAACAGTCCCCTGACCGAAATGGATCTCAAAAGGGAAGAGTTGGAATTGAGGAGACTTGAAATTCAAAATAAAGCGGCCGAAATAAAGTTGAAACGGCTTGAAGTGAAGAGCCAAATGGCAGAATCTAAAGCCAGATGTGCTTTAATGGAAGCAGAAGCTGATCTGAAGAGAATCGAATATGAAATCAAATTGGAAGAACTTCAAAAGTTCAGAAAAAATAATGTTACGAAGAATGGAGAATTGTAGTAAAGGTATTCTTTTATGAGAAGATATTTTTTAAAAATAATAACATATATTGAATTAATAAATCTATTACTAAAACAATATTTATTATTTCTTCTATCTATTAAACAGATTTTTCAAAGTAAATTATTGATGGTGTACCAGACGTCTCCACTGCTGGCTGACACTGCGGGAATTTGTTTTAAGTTCATTCGATTTTTTTTATTGAAAAAAAGGTTTAACACAATTTTAATTATTACAAGTACTACTATGTAATAATTTGTTTTAATATTTAAAAATGAAAACAAATAAAATTAATTGGAAGAAAATAACGTTTTTCTTCAGTTTGAAGGAAGTGCGAATCAGGGACGCATAACGCACGTCTTATCTTGCCAATGATATGGAATATTCCAAATAAAGACAATTTAATTGCTTTGTACAACTATTGTTATCGTAATATTTGACAAAACAACCAATACCCGAACTTATATATAGAAACACATCCTAATAATCGTGATTCCTTGGAATGATGGGTGCCATCCGTCGCCACCTCCTCATATAAGCGTTTTTTCCTAACACAATTGTTTTATATATTTTTAAAATTTAATAACTTTCAATAATATTACTAAAGACAAATTTTACAGAAAAGAAAAGACATCTCGGACCAATAATTAAACTGCAATGTTAAAAGTGGCTGTCCTAATTTGCAATGTTTAAAATTTTCCCTTATAAAGTTAATAATTCCTGATTTCCAATGAATAATCAATGAAGCTAATTAAATTGATTTGTCTGATTTGAGTGTTCGTCTTAATTTAATTTTTAATAAAAAGCTGATAAAATTTTAAATTCCCTTTTCTCTTTTGAGCTCTGTAGAATATCAAGTAAAATGAGATTTCGTAATTACGGTTTACTACATGATAAATTATCATATCCGTAATCCTTATTCAATAATATTTATTTAAACAACGTATAGGAAAAATGAACCATAATTAAACTCGAGTAGAGTTCTAGAAAACGAATGAAATGAGTTTTTTTAATAGATACGAGAGTTTAATTATGTGTTTTCCCAACCAGTCTTTTACAAGATTTTGTACAATTCGCATACTTATTAGCTATTTTTCCACGAAATATGAAGTACAGAATAAGAAGACAACCCAGTACTAAAATAAGATCTAAACCCATACAATTAAGGGAAGTACTTGTAAAGCGAATAGAACTTTTGGTCTCAATTTTTCCAAATATCACGACAACCTTGCACCATGCACTGTATCACTGATATGCCCGTGATAGCTCTCATCATTTAAGCCACATTTATAAGCCTTAATCAACATTCAAGAAGAACTTTACTTGTGAAAATGTGAAAAAATTTAAATTGATTAATAAATCATGGCCTAGTTTATTATAGAGACATAAAAAACGTCAAACTATATTTTCATTCTACGCTACTAAGATTAAAAATTATAATTTTTAGTAGTTAAATTTTAGCAATTTGTAATTGTCTGCGGGTATTGAATTATACTTTATTCAATACTTTACATTTATGATACAATTTCTAGAACTATTAAAATATAATCATTTTTCAATAGAATTGTATAAAATATTTTGTACTCTTAACCACAAAAATCATAAAAATATACATTTACATTTTTAATAGGAATTAATTACTTTATCAATGTAACTTTTCGGTTAGATAAAAGGGAAAAGCTTTAGATTAAATCATCAGGGGATTTTATTAATTTCACCCTTCAGTCTTATTTAAAAGATTAATTTAAGTTAACGATTAAAACTATTTATTTAAACTTAAAGATTACAAAATATACGAGTATATAAAATTTAAATAAGAATGGCATGATTACGCATTATAATTATGTTTTAAATCATAAAGAATTATTTTAAAATTTCAAAACTGAACATACGATCACTCACAATTCAGAACTGAAGAATATTATGTTAAATAGTTTTTAAATAAATAGATTCACTTAAGTAGTCCTTGTAACGAAATAAATATCAAATTTATTTATTCAAATGCACGAAAACAATGCTTGGTAGTTGGTAATGTTTCACCAAAATAAAACGTTTCTAACTGGGCACTAACACTTCACGTATTTAATAGTGGCGTAAAATATTAGTGCTAAACCGTGTCGAAAAACAGCGAAAAGAAATAATAATATTAAAATTATAAACGAAATTTTTGGTAACTAAATTTTTTGATGAAATGAAATCAAACGAATTTCACATTGATAAAATAATAAATATTACTAAAACGTGCCATTTTTTGGTATTATTGTGATAGTTTAGGAAATTTTTAATCTAAAATAAAAAGAACTAAACGTAAATAAAATTGATTTCTTATGAAATTGTTAATAAACTTTTTGTTCGTCATGATAAGATAACAAGTCAATTAAACGTCTAAGCGAATCATGTTTTTCTCAATAGAAAACCCATTGGATAACTGTAAGATATCATAATTTATTTCTTTGCAGAAATGGTAAGCTATGGTTTACAAATTACAGAAAAAGCATAGGAGATTTCTCTCTAATTAAGTTAATTCTATTATCGGGCTGCACTTGGACTGTTGCTAATAAATACGTTTGACTTTGAACACAAATCAAACGGCAAGAGGAGCAATTAACTCGGACACGGAGAAAGTGCTCCGAGAAAGTCAACGGGGTCTTGTAATATCACTCGAATCTAGTTTTTTTCTTAAATGCTAGGTAAACATTTTATTAATTGCTAGATATATAAAAACAAGCGGCAGGTGTTCACTTCCGATTGCTTCCCATTAATCACAAACATGATAATTTACATAGAGAGAAGCATAACTAGTTTTCTGCCTTAGAAAATAAATCACACAGTCTCAAAGCGTAAGAGCAACTAGTTCGTTTTAGTTACAATGTAAAAGATCTAATCAACGTTTGAGATTTAATTAAAAGTGACTTTGAATAAGTATCTTTAATTAATAGTGTGACAAAATTAATTAACTTTTTCTTGATTTTTATTCAAATAGAACGTATTAGAAATTAGAATTAATAAGCTATTTCTTTTTCTTCTGAATCCATTAAGAATTTAATTATTCTTATTTCTCGATTTTTGTAGTACAAATTAAAGTGTGTAGTAGGATTAAATTACGTAAACGTTAACCATTTTCAAACCAACAAAAACGCATAGTTCCGTTTTGTTTATTCTAATTTTATTCTGCTGTAGCAATAAGATTTGCATATTGATTTTATGTTAGGCTTTTTTAGTTTTAAGTGTATTTAGAATTCACTGTTTTAATATATTTTTTCTAGAATTCGGTCACAAGAAGAAGCGTTTGAACGTTAGACGTATGATTATTAATTCTTTTTTTATGTGCTGATTGAGAAAAAACAAAAATATAAGCTGTGGCACGTATTAGCCTAAACCATATTACAGCTTTCGATAGTTATTAGTGCTAAACCCTGTCAAAGAACAGAAAGAAATAATAATGTTAAAATTATATTTGTACACGAAACCAATACCAATGCAAATAAATGGTTTCAAATTATAATTTTGGTAAAACTTAAATTTTAAGAATGTTCGCTATAAAACTGCCTTTATTTTATTGATGACACATCTTCCGGATTCTATGTGCACAGTATTCGCCACCAGGTGGCGAACGTGTCCATTTGGAAATTTCCAGTTATAATACATTTAAAACGAAAAGACAGTAAAAGAGGGTAAAGACAGTCAGCTTTTGTATGAAATTACGATGTTTGTCCTCATAGGTGGCGCAGGTTTATTATTCTCGACGACTCGACATCCAAAAGAACTTATAGCTTGCACGATATAAATTTATATTTCTTCTTATTCGATACAACATACGTTGCCATTGTAGGTATAATCAATTGGTTTTACGTCATCAATGTTGTCAAACCCCCTATCTTACATTTGACCATCGCTTTCACAAATTTCATTTGTTTCAATCTTTGAAAAGCAGCAAATTACTAATATTTTAGAAAGATCCGATTTATCTCTTCGATTCTATACACTTCATTCAAGCTTTGAAAACGTGTCTGGGTTCGAACGAAATGTATTTACGATACTTGTTGTTCGACAGTTTAGGCCAGAGATATTATTTTTTTAAAGGTATTTTAATCGAATATTAATCACAGAATATTCGAGTAGTTCGTGAAAACAAATAATGAATTTCGAATGAACAAAATTTACGGTTTGATCAGGGCCCAAACCTGGGCCCGAGTTGAATTCTGTTATATCGATTTAACTAACTTGTGTAATTGGTAATTTTATTGATGTCATTGACAATCAATCGCTCTGGACGATGATATTGGTATTTTGGTTAGAAATACGCAGATACAAATCTCCAATAGGAGATAACTTAGGCTGATTTTTCATGCCACTGTAATTGACAGTTGTAATGCTGATGATAATTAGATATTCCTAAAATCTAGGACCATTTTCGGTTACTACATAAACAAGTCATTTTTTTAAAGTTCAAAAACCAACCATATTTGCCTCACAGAATTATATTGAAGCAAAAAAAACGTGAATCGCTTGCACAATAGTATATGATTTTATATCCTAGAACTATGTCATAAGATCAAAATAATATTTCAAATTCATTATCTTTATATAATTACAAAATTAAAAATTTATTGTATGCTTTGATGTAAAGTAAATAGCAAAAATCTACTTCTCGATATTTAAGCTGATGATCCTTTTAAAAACGATAATACATTCGATTCGCTAACTTACCACTATTGCCACGCAAATAACCGTTTCTTTCGTTTTATAATCAAAACATTATAAAATAATGACAAAATGTACTTACTTTTTATCCCTGGCCTTCTTGCTGTAGCAATCGTAATACATGTCATCGTCCTTGTTATTATTGATTGTCTCCAGGGAGTTGCATGACGACGCTAGGCAATTACTGCAACTACAGCTAGAACAGTCTGAATCGTTGAGGCTGTTCGAGGTGCCACAGTCGTCGTCAAAGTCGCTGAAGTTCAAGTCAAGATCGAGGTCGTCTTCTAAAAAGCTGGCTGGAATTTCAAAGTCGCCTCCATCTTCATCGTCGGATCGCACGCTTTAGGAACGGTTAAACCCACATTAGAGTCGTGCTTTGCAGGTAAACTGATCGAACTTACCCTTTGCCCTTATCCCGGACCACGTTCCACGTCTTATGCAATAAATAAAGCAGGAAAAACGTCCGGGAATTGTTATTCTCTTCAGAGTTCTCTTCCAAAGATGAGATTTTGAAATGATGAGGCTTCCTCCTCGGAGTTGTGTTCCATTTTGAATAAATCGGCTCTGATGTTCTCTCCTTAAAAGTCCCATCACCCAGGTTTGAGGTCGAACTAGACACGTTGTTTCCCATCTTAAATCAGTTCTTTTCCTTCGCTCCGAAGCCGAGTCTCTAACTTTAATCTAATAACCACATGTCGTGATTCGCAAATCGATTACCAATGATAATTATACGTTGTTTGTGGAGGCAGGCTCGATTCTGAAAAGCCAGAGAACGATAATTTTTCCATTAAAAGACAGCTTGACTGGAGAATTAAAACCTAAGCTAGAGTTTAATATGGGTCACCTTATAATTACTGTGTTCAGCGGGAAATGGAACGTGATAGTCGTCTTATCATAGAGCATGTGAATGGATTTAAATGTTATGGTTTCTTCAATAACTATGATTTGAGTTTAATCAATAATTATAAATACTCAGGGATTGATTTAAAACGTCCAATCCGAAGTTTTAATGTCAACTCTGAGAACATTTAAAATTAAACTATTGGGTATCTTAGTTATATAAAATTTATATCATCGTACTAATATTTCTTCTGTCAAATTTGTTGTTACCGCACTAGTGTTTATCTTTATTAGAAAAGTGTGACCTCCATGAACGGTTTTAATTAAATTGATGAAATTCATATTGAAGTTGGTTGGTTTATTATACGACGATTGGTTTCAATTTTAATGGAACGTTTTAATTGAAATACGCGCCTCGTAGCCGATGGGGTAACGCATCCGGCTGCCTCTTTGGAGTCAAGGGTTTGATTCCTGGGCAGGTAGGATTGACTTGGTCCTTTTTCAACTGGACTAGGTGCTATTAATTGACTAATAATCTATTGAAAACAAATAGTCCTCGAAATGTGGTAAACCCGTTGGTTAAGGTTGAGACCCCCATGTTCCTTACAGGAATTGAAATGAAAAAATCGGACCTCTCTTTCAAACAGCAATTTTTAAATAATTCTTTTAAACACTAGTACTTTTTATTATTGAAATGTGTCGTAAACAAAATTCATCATATGAAAAGTTATTTCGATACTGGAGATTTACTGTTAAATTTTGACAAACTTTGACGAATATTGACGAACATTATCCGACACTCTCAGAATACTGTTATGGATTTCTATATTTAAAAGAATTAACATAAAAATCATTGTAAACTATTATACAAATATTAGAATTTGTGCCAAAGAAATCAAAAACGATAAAGTTTCTCTAAATTTAGTGATCGGTGCAATGGAATTAAACCGGCACTCGCTACGCTCGTGGCTTAAAACAATTCTTGTATTTAATTATGCCAATCTTATCGACTTTCTTGTATAAATAACTTTTATCGACCGTGTTTTATTTTTATACAAAATTTCGCAAACTATTTACAGTTGCCAAAAGGTCAATTTAAATTTGACACTTCAACAGAGTCAAAGAAAAAGAATCATATCTTATATCCCTCATATACTCATGATTAAGAAATCGTAATTCATAGAGATGTCCGATATAAGGGTTTCATTAAATATTCCTATATAATACAGTTAAACCTTGCAAAGTTTTGCATAACTTTGATATAAATTTGATGGGTTTCTTTTACGGAGGTTACATTTTTATAAAAAAAAAAAAAGAAGAAAAACTTTTCGTCCTAGTTGTATAAATAACTATTTGAACACTAGTAGATTTATTTATTGGGTGTCATTTTGAAGTGATTATTGTAATACCAAACGTTTTTACTTGAATATCATAAACCGGTAACGAAATTTGAGCTTTGTATAAAACCTGGTCGACTGGCATAATTCTACATACAGGGACAAGGCTTATAATGGACCACCTAATGAATCCCATTTTTATGCTAATGTAATTTATTTTATTTTCTTATCAGTTAACAAATTATCATTTTAATTTGTTCAAAAAACTTAATGTTGTTATTATTCAATTATTTTATAAATATGACTTTTGATACATCGAAATGGAGAAACTTTTGAATATTTTACATATTTACCGTTTTACTTATTTGATCCTTAGTATACAAAGTAATCTTTGTCAGTGTAAAATTCAATAAATAAAAGGGAGATATTTTATTATGATAATTAATTAGATAATTGGTGCGCGCCAGCTAGAAGGGCAGCATGCAAAATTCATACAAAAAAGACAGTTTGCTTTGTTTTCAACTCCGTTTTCAGCTCTGTTTAAAACTGCGTTAGCTTTTAATGTATTGTGTCTGGAAATTACCAAATTGGCACGTTCGCCATCTTGCATTAGTATTAGTTTTGTGTCCAAATATAATTTTAATATTATTATTTCTTTCCGTTGTCTTTCTACAGTGTTTAGGACTAATGTATTGCGAGTTCTACAATTTGGAATACTTGAAACTGCAAAAACTTTCTTCTTAAGTGTTTCTTTTGAATTTTATTCATTTTGGTCACAATTTTATTTAGATGAATAATAAACCAATATAGATTGAAAACCATAATATATAAATTATATTTCTATAATTGAATTCAATATTTTCTATGCAGTTTTTTTCAACGTCCAAAACATCTTTTTATAAGCCTCAATGTATTTTAGAAAACCCCCTCTACAACTAATCAAACAAATATTATAATTAATTTTATGAGAGGAATATTTTTCCTAAGATATTTGGAAAAATAATATTTGTTGCTAATTGCAATATTTTGCGCTAAATCTTCAAATAACGATCTGCTCAAACGATCAATTTTTCATGCATGAAACTGAATTATGTACATAACAGTACAGTAGATCTCTAAAGATAATACTCGTAATAATAAAACCCATATTTCCCCCAAAAAAACTTGAAGAATGCATTGTCATATTTCATAATAATAGCGATTAATCAAGAAGAATGGTGCATAAACATTTGACGACATAGTTCCACACTGAACGAGCAATTCATTTGGGAGCGCGATGGTCATCTAGCGATCATTAAGAGGAAAGGTAAATAATCGGAATCGTTTGGAATTAAATTGAATGGCCATAATTGTTGGAGAATAAACATTATAATGGTTTTGCAGAATCATCAATTATTGCCTAATGCGATGTGATTTATAGGTGTGCTGTTCTTTTGCACTGGAGCGCAATTTGTTATGGGTGATCCGAATAAGTGATTAGGAGCAACAGCAGCAGCCAGCACCAGAGATGGTTTCTCTGCAGGGGAATGTGGAACAACCCATATGCGATTTCCGCGATTTTAAATATAGGTTATAAACGAAGCGAAGCATTAGTCTTCAATAACACAAAATATATATGTGGAAAGAGAGAAAGATCCATAAAGAAGATAAAACCCAAGCCACCAGTAACCTAAATCTTTCCTGGTTTATTAATTGGCCTCGTCTTTTTTCCCCTCTTTCTATTCAGTGTGGCTTTCGCTGGAATCGAGTTTCCATGGGTTCTTGATGCCGATTATTACATAATGTCAAGCCCCCAGTTGATCTTTTATTGGAAAAACTCTTTTGAATACCTCCAAGGTGTTTGCTGTAATTAATTAATGCTCATTGGCCTAACAACATATTTATAAAGAGTAATCTACATCGATTATGTTCTTACTCTTGTGAATATTATGCATAAATACGAGTATAAGTCCACATTGACTCCGATTTAAAATTATAAATATAAATTGATTTGTAATTGATAATGTTGTACTTATATTTGTTTTATTTTAGATGAAAAAAAATTACCTAAAGTCTTATATAAATCAAGAACGATGCCTTTTATTGAACAACATTTCCTAAATCAATTTTATTTTTGGTTATACAATTTGTTATGACGTCGAGACATGAAGGAAGTCCTTATTAATCAAAATATTAAACGTGCGCCAGCTAGAAGCACAACGTGGTAATTTCATACAAAAGCTGACTGTTTTACGGCGTCTGACTGTGTGCCTTACCTTCTGTTCGTTTTAAATGTATTGTGTCAGGATATTACCAAATTGACACGTTCTCTCTATTTGACAAGTAAATTAAATTTAAAATGCATTTTTCTTTAAAATAGGATCCGGAAAATGTGTTAGCAACAAAATAATAGCTGATATCAGATTTTATAGTGAACCTTCTTAAAATTTAAGTTCTACAAAAAATTGAATTTTAAATGATTTATTTGCATTGGTTTAGTGTACAAATATAAATCTAATATAAATATATTTTTACGGTGTTTTTCGACACGATTTAGCACTATTATCAACAAATATAAATACTTTATTATAAGTTAATGATAATTGCCATTATTATGAACTAACTTATTAGATTAATTGTCTTGTGCATGATATAAATCAAACTAATATATGGAGTAGTTTTTATCAGAAGTAATAAATTATGTTAAATAATTAGGTAGTGTAAATAAATATTTCAATTCTGGAGAATAAAAAAAACATACTAGTCAATGTAAAAAAAAATTCAGTAGTAGGTTCTGAAAGACTATCGGATCCGACCACCGATCAAGGGAAGGAATGTATTGCCGACATTATCCTTGTACTCTAACGAGTTTTGTTAGTTAAAAATATGTCACGATAAGACCTTCATATAATCGTACTAACAGAGCGACACTTAAAACATCCTACAAAACCACAATCGAGAATGTTTCCACAATTTGACGAATAAGAGATACAGGCGACGGTAGGGAGGTTGGTAATAGACGTCGTAAGACCAATAATCGATTATAGAGAAGCTTCTTGTATGACTGTGAACTATAGACCCCGAATGTGGCTCAGATGTTCAAACCCAACGTAATATAACATTGTGTATTATTTTTAGTCTTTGATTTACTGGAATTGAACTTATGTTATATTGGTAAAACCAATTATACTACAAAAATAAATGTTTTCAAATAAATTCTTCAAAATTTCAAATTAAAACCCTGATCTACCCATTTTCAACTGAGAACGCAACTTAAGGATCTAGTCCAAAAAACATTATAATAAAATTTGAAATTCAATTTTGAAGGCACATTTTTTGTAAAATTGTCAAACTGTTCATTCTGTTAAACGAGCAAGTTCTATTCATAATAAGTCAATTTGCAAATCGCTACTTTCAATTATTAAATACAATCGGATTTGTTTTGACCCGATTTATTAGCATATTAGCCATCAATTAGCGTAGGTGTATTCCACAAAAATTTTCCCTTTCAATCATTTTTAAAATTAATTGTCTATTCAAATGAACTAAATTAAATAAATCATCCATTATTTTTTTCATTTCTTTTAATTAGTCATTAAAAAGCATTATAATTATTGAGTGATAATTATCATATATTAAGATGAAAAATGGATTTTGAAACAAGACTCATTTTTTCAATGATTCCAAATTAAAAAGTATTAAAATGTAACTCTTAGTTCTTCTGGAAACTTGTTTTGAATCCGAGGCGCGAAATAGAAACATTACAGAAGAAGACCTCGGGCTGTCTTATTTCCTGGCCTTTGCCAATCGAACCCGTCTAATGAATCACCACTTTTGTGGTTAGAAGAAGGAGGTCTGTCTCGTCTTTTATCTTCCCCAGGATAAAAAACGTAGAAAAAGAAGAATAAAAGAAGTAGACGAGTGGGAATAGATTTTAGATTTCAGATTGAATACGTTCGATTCCAATTTTGCATTTCCTCCTCAAGTGCCTTCTCTACATCGAAGAGGAGACCTCTCGGAATCGGATGCGGCTGATTAACAATTAAATGTGCTGAATGGTACATAATCTTCGGAATCTAATCATAGAAGTAACTGTAAGAATTGTATTTATAAATTGAGAACAGTCACGACAAAATGTCATATTTTCTTTTTTACTGTTGAAAAATAATTAAAAATCAATTCGTGTGTCATAAAATATGGCATTTTATTTCATTTTATTTTCTTTATTAATTTAACCGCTGTAAAATTAGTTATTTGCTTTGCTTTACAAACTACATAACTATGTGTATATATGTATTAAAATAGCCCTTTTAATTGATGTGAAAGAGATTAGTTGAAATTATACGGTAATAAAAAGAAACTATAAAAGAGAAATGGCTTTGTAGTAAATTTGTCTACTTTTATGGTTTTGAGTAAAAGAAAACCCTTATAGGTTTTTCACATTTGTATTATTTGAATTGAAATTACATTTCCTGGAATTTATTGCAAATAATTATATATTATTCTTACCATACTCGTATAATTTTGTGAATATGATCAAAAATATAGTATTTTAATTCGATTTAAAAGTTACATAGTAAATCAGAAAACTCCATTAGTAAGTGTTGTATTAGAAAATTTACTCAAAGACATTAACATAAGAAAAGCACGACATTACTAAAAAACTAAATAAGTTTTAAAGGACAAAACATTAAAGAAGATCAAATTTATTACAAAAATGTAACAAATTCTACATACAAAAGTGGTTAAAGCATCGTTGGATCGTTGAGATAACATAATTATACCTCTCCTGTAAAATGGCTAGACCTATACTGTCCTGATGTGTGGTGCTGAATGGCGGAATTAATATCAAACATATGACTTTAAAAAAACGAAATTTAATGGGTCCGAGTTTGTGCTACTATGCGGAAAATATGTATATTCGTATTTTAAGTTATTATTAGCAAAATATCAAATGATGAGTTTTAAAGTCAATATCCTAATTTTAGAACTCACAACATTTGAACATGATTTATATGGCTCGATATTTGTTAACAGCACAAACTAACATAAAACCTAACCTCTAAAGTGTCCAGACCTATACTACGTTAATGTGCGGAGCTGAATAAAAAGATTTATTTCATCCCATCATAATCCTTTGTAGGATCGTTTAAATAAATCATTGTTATCAACAATTTAGTTACGGCCACCAATTGCGATGAACGTTCTTCCTGTTCCACCATACCTTGATGATATGTTTTTGAACATCGTTTCAATTATCTTATTCATATATTTATATGTGAATAAGGGCTAAAAACTTCGAGCAGGTTTTGCGCAAAACGTACCAAGACATACCATAAAAGATTTAATATAAATATAAAATAATCCCTATTTAAATAATTTGATTAACTTTGAAAGTTACACAAGATTAATACAAACTCGTACATGTAGATCTACATGTTTAGCATTTTAAAAATTCGCTAAAGATTTAAAATTGTATTTAATTTTATCACTAAAATTGACTAGATTTGATCTTATTTAGATTATATTGTGTTCTTTGTGTTATAAATAGATTACACCATTTATTTTCATACAAAAAAATCGAAAACAAAAGTTATAACATATTAATCAGTAACTTTCAAATGTGTTAATTTTTTAATGGGTTGTGTCATAAAGACAAGCGAAGGTAAATTTAAAGTATATGTTAATTATGATAAATCCTGATAATTCTAAACAAATAAACCAAAATGCCTATATAAAAAAATAAAAATCAAAAGTCGGTCAAACTTTTACTGAAAAGTTTCTGGCCACGAAAACGAGAACAAAGCTGAATACTGTATCAACAGTATTAGCTTGAAATCATTAACGGTTATCTTGAACTGTGATACTACTAATTGAGTTCAATGGAATGATCTTCAGGTTAGGCAAGGTGATGGCTATTTTCCGATCTTCAATTTAAAAACTAGTAATCTTTTGTATTGATATCTCTGTTTCTTAAATGTTTACCTCACGACGAGTTAGTCACAAAGGTGTGTCTTATCACGTGTTACCATGGGTAAGTTTTGACTCATCTACAATTCATAGAGGAAATGTTCAAAAACAAACCAGACTCAAGAATAACTGATCTTATCTACCACTTAGTCTCAGATTTTGGTTTGAATATTGTATAATGAACTATTTACATTTAACAGAAGAAATTGTTTTAGTCAACTTTTTTATCCAAAGAGCAGGAACGTGAAATGATACTGTACTCTGTACGTTAAATTTGAATAAAGGTTTTAAAATTGTAACTTATAATTTGTAAGATATAACTAAAAACTTTCATATAAGATTCTTTTTACATAATACATTATAGTCTTCAATTGTAATTGGTTGGCATGTATGGAAAAAAATCTCTTTCATTAAAAACGATAGTTATTCATACAATTAGGTCGATAAGGCATTATTAAACATTAGACTCGTTTAAATCCACGAGCGTAGCCTATGTTTTAAAGAAGGTGAATGTAATTCTTAATGCTTGTCGACCGTGTTTTATACAACATTTTATGGATTTTTAAATAAATTAAGACAAAAATCAAATTCAAATTTTAATATCTAAATTTTAATTTCTATCTGGGATTGTTCATTCCCTTTTTACACGGTATGATGGAGAAAACTATATCTTTTCGTCTCTTACTATTACACAGGAAATATCATTCTTCTCAATTTCTAAAACAATTGTTTTTCTTTCGCATAATGAGCTGCTTCATTCCATTTATATTTAAGTTATCCATTAATGCCACCAATATCCTCTGAAACCGAGTTGGTAGCGTGCTTGACCTATTTCTAGAAGGTGGTGTGTTTGAATCCCGATCAAAGTCTTCAGATAGCGTTTTTCCTAATAAACTATATTTCCATTCTTTCTACTTTTGTTTACAATTCTGTATTTGAAAATTTCCTATCCAATTTCCTAATTTCCCATTTCAAACTTTTCTCGTCGAGTTCATTGAATGAACTTGTTAATTGTGGAGGAGAATAAAATACCATCTCATAGAAAAATAATACACAAACACCAATTCTCAATGTGAAATAATATTGGAGAATTGGCAATGAGCTAATCACTCATCCCAATAACAATGATTAACGAAACACAGACTAAGCTTGCTTTGAAAGTGCCCTTTGTCCTTCAACCTTAGAAATGCAAGCAAAATACAAGACGCTGTTGCTAGAATTCAACATTTGAAATTTAAATAGGCTGGTCACGTTGCAAAAGCAACGTAGAGTTGGATACTTAAAGCGGATGTCAGACTTCAAGGACGATCTGCAGAACGATGGGACGATGATTTGAGAAGATATTTCGGACATGCTTGGAGAAGACTAACAGCAGATAGAAAATCGTGGAATTATAGAAGAGAGGCCTACGTTCAGGAGTGGGCGGACTTTTAGGCGATAATGATGTCCCCCCATGGGATGAAAAAAAAAATTAAAACCGACAAATCATCCGACAATACCGTTAAAATCCGTTAACTACAATAATAATTCCAAAATCAAATTATAGTAATTCATACAAATTTGCTCAGTTCGGTGAATTTCGTTTACGGACGTAACACACCAATAATAAAGAAAGACACTAGTACTTAAAATAATTCTTTCAAGTTCTTGTGCTACAAAAACGACAAGGACAGAAGAAATTTGAGTGCATGAAACTCAATGTTACTAAAATGCATAAAATTAATTTATTGTACTATAGATGTAGACTACGTGCTGCTAATTACATAACCAGAAACGATCTAAGCGACTATTCTTTAATTACAAAAATATTGACAATCAATTTGTTTTAGTGTTTAATATAAAAATTGATTACGTACAAGCAAACTTACTTAAGCCGCGCTCTATAAGGATGGTCATATATATGATTTCAAAGATTGATATAATTGGAAATATATTATAATTAAAGTTGAAACAATTTTATATCGAGTTTGAACAAGTAAAAAACGTTTTCATGTTTCTTATCGTCTTTATTTTTTACTTTTTCAAATTCGCATAAATGTAATCTTGATCATAATCATTAAATTCTTATTAAGAATATAACAAACAATAATAAACTGGCTGTTAAAACTATAATAAAAAAATCATCATCAAATGATTCTATTAATCGCTTCAAAGTTCTCGCAAATAGTTAGCTAAGAAGATTCATCTTTTAATTAAAACATGAATCCAGCTATTCTTGTTACTTCATTCAATCAATTTAATTACGAGCAAATAGCCTGTATGTGCGATCATTTATAGATCGTTTAGAATAATTACGTCTAGTAAATAAGACTGGCTTGAGCAATAAATCTCATTAGCGAACTGGTGCTTTGGATGAGTGCCCGAGGGTCTAATGATTCATTATAAATTTGCACTGATTTTGTAATTGAAAGCACCATTATTTTAGGGTATTGGAAAGCAATACAGCTATGTGGTCATCGTTAATTAATAAATTGGATATTGGTCAATCAATCGGGTATGATAAAACCCTAAAGACATTTGCTGACTGTCCAATTTCACCCGCCTTTCGCAAGCCCATTGCACAACGGTTCAAATGGAAAATTATTATAATAATTGATGGGTTTAATTCAAATTTGTTTGACAAATTAATCTTAATATATTATTGTTTTTCTCTCTTTTCGTTTTACCGTTATTAGTATGAATAAAATATGACTAAACGATTAAAATGAAATAATTTATTTAAGTTATTATGTTCAATTATTATAAAATATGTAATGAAAGCTTCATGTTCATTTCGATATGCAATAAAGATTACTTTCCATTTATAAAATAAAAATTAATTATGAAAAATGTGTAAAAAAAATTAAATAATTTTAAAAAAAACACAGCTAAGATATATTACTAAAGAATAAAAGACAATATACAAATTTTACAATGTTAAAATTGCACTAAAAATATGTTAAAAATTCACCACTTCAAATTATTCTTTTATTAATTAAAGATTAATCTTTATATAATACTAATTAGTAATCTATATTGTAAATTTATTTTTTGACACTTTAATGCTCAAAGTTTTCAGTCCTTAAGGGACGGACGGACATAAAAGGACTAAACCGCCTAGACGGGTGCCCGAGTTCATATATTTATATGGGACCAGGGTAATTTGTATGAAATTGACTCGGGTACCCGTCTAGGCGGTTTAGTTTACACTCAATATATTTTTACTTGATTTACATTAAACAAATTATATCAATAATTGATAAAAAAAAATTATGAATTCTTATATGTATATCTGGTTTATTATATATTTACTTAAGATATTATATTTTGAAATGTTTACATTTATATATATATATATANTCTAGGCGGTTTAGTTTACACTCAATATATTTTTACTTGATTTACATTAAACAAATTATATCAATAATTGATAAAAAAAAATTATGAATTCTTATATGTATATCTGGTTTATTATATATTTACTTAAGATATTATATTTTGAAATGTTTACATTTA
>JXOV01004981.1:4874-15662 GCA_001014945.1 Clogmia albipunctata
TAAGACTCTTTGACTCTGGTGCCACATACCAGTCTTCATCACTTGGCCACTCGATATCATCGTTAACTGTGTGGGCAAACAGTTCTTCGGGCGTCTCTCCAAAAAATGGCACACATCCGACTAAAAACTCGTACAAGATAATCCCCATGGACCACCAGTCGACCGGCTTACCGTAACCTTGTCTCAGAATCACTTCTGGGGCGATGTATTCCGGTGTTCCAAAAACCTGCTTATCCGAAAACTGACGCGTTTCACTGTCAATATAACCTTCGTAGAGATTCGTCGCAAGAGACATCAGCCCCATTTTGGATAGTCCGAAATCCGTCAGTTTGATATGACCCAGTGCCGTTATCAGTAGATTATCCGGCTTAAGGTCCCTGTGTACAATGCCATAGCTGTGCAAATACTCCACAGCTAGAACAGTTTCAGCGAAATAGAATCTCGCCATGTCGGATGGTAAGGGACCGAGGGTCTTTAACAGGGTAGCACAATCTCCCCCTTCAACATACTCCATCAGCAAACAGAGGTGTTTCTTAGTCTCAAAACTACAATGCATACTGACCACAAAGGGGTTGTCGGCAAAGCTTAGAATATCTCTCTCGGCAAACACCTGTTCCACTTGATTCCTCAGGATTAGGTTGTTCTTGTTGACTTTCTTCATGGCAAACCTCTGCCTCGACTGCTTATGTTTCACTAGATACACCGCCCCATAGGCTCCGTTTGAAATTAACTTAATCACATCATAGTCTTCCTCGCAAGGAACCCTTTTATCTTGTCTTTTCTGCTTTGTTGGCGTTGAAGTCAACATTTTCGGCTTCTCACGCACTTCACTATTCGCACACACTGAATTTTCACTAACAATGGCACTAGAGTCCAGATCTGCACTCACATTATTACCGTCCTGGGAAGTATTCCCGGAATCAAAGTTCTGTCCCACTGCAAACTCTTTCTTTTCACACATTTCTTCCGCGTTCTCTTTCACTGTTTCTTCTTGTAGACGCTCTGAAGCTTCCTCTGCGGCCTTGGCAATTGCTGCTTCTGTCACAGTCTCCTGTAGTTCCTGTTGAAGTTCTGCTATCGGATCCCGATTCAAACCCAATTTGTGGAAAATATACTGCGGTAAGTCAGCTGTAATCCCTTGAAGGTACTTAGCTTCGCCCTCTGCCACTTCCAATAGATGATAAAACTCCTCTGGATCGAATTCGAGACACTCTAACAGTCTAGCTGGTCTAGAGATGATCAAGAGTAGCTTCTTAATAATTCCCGTCAATTCAATCGCCGACTCAGGTGATTTTTCCCTTGTCTCGATCAATAGTCTCTCCAGATTCTCCGACATTTCGTAAAAGTAACGACTCGTGATCAGCTTCATGTGAGACTTGTTGAGACAATCACGCGCCATCTCAAGGACTTGATGGTGGACGAAGCGGATTATCGGACTCGATACGTCATTGAAATTGTCATAATTGACGGTTTTGTTCTCGTTTATAAAGTGAGACAAGCGCTCCTCCATTTGTTGAGTCGCTTTAGGAAAACGCTCCTTATACAATGTATTCATCAGAATTATCTCATTGTCCACGACTGGAGATCGACTAGGACTACTGTAAATTGAAAAGGAGAAGAAATACAGTTAATTATTAGCCTTCAATTGCCTACTGTTTTTTAAAGGATATTTTTAGAAACTACTGTTGATAATTATATCTTTTAATAAAATAAAGATACAGACGTCATCGTCATGCTTTAAATTAATTCCACACTTGTTAAATAAATTTACGTTTGTTTTATAACAATATTTGCAGAAATATTTAATAAGAGCTAATTTAATTTATTGTGCTAACAAAGAATGAGCTTAATATGCAAAAAACGGATTTGAGTTTCTACAAATAAGTTGATTAAATTATTAACATACTAAATTGCAAAACAAGATAACAATTCGCGTGTTTTCGGTCAACAAAAAAGTATAAATTAAATATAAATTCAATCAATTGTCCTTTAAAAGAATTAAAGAAACATTTAATAAATCAAATAAACGGAACCACAGTCCCATTTTAATTTATTTATCCTCTTCCATAAATCTCTCGGCAAAAGATTCCCATAAAACAACCTTGACCCAATTTGGCAATTAGAAAAATACCAAGCCAAATATTTTGGCTAGAAAACTTGACATTGAAACCGAGCTATTTAAATACGCCCAAACTTTTATGCGATTTAAACAAAACTAATTAAACTTTCAAATCTTGTGCAAATATTTTCCAAATTCTCTCGAATTTGTTTCTTTCATTCAGAACTTATCACGCTTTACATTTGCATTGTTGATCTAATAAAAAAAGAAGAAAAAAATACTAGAGCTTTGTGTGGTCCATTGAATAACATTTGTTGTTAAATTATTGAAATTGAAATTTATTTGCAATAAATTAATAAAACAAACATTTAAACACCATAAATAATAAATTGGAAACTAAACGAGCTATGAGTAATCGTGCTTTTAAAAAGGAAATTGGTCAATGTGCCAAATCAATTGAATCTCAAATATTAGTCACAAATGGAGATCCCAAAAAGGTGAGATGAACTCTGGTCAATTACCTAATTGCTACTTTACTCATCAGTTTACACAAATTTCACTAGAATATTACCTAATTTATTTAATGAGTAATAAAATTAAAGTAAAACTAACCCTATTTAATTTACGCAAAATTATTAAATAAAAATTATTTTTAATAATAGGGAGTAGCTTAACAATTAAAACTATAAAATTTGTTGTACAAATTAAATAATCAGAAATAGATTATACATTATCTTCTGAATATATTAATTTCAATTTATTTTGATAAAAAGATTATCGAATAAGAAAATAACAAAATTATCATCTCATAATAATACTTTTAATAACATACAATCATCTTACTTTGCGAATATTAGATGAAATAAGACTAATTGCTATGGAATCTCTAACCTGGATAAATTAAATTTTCCAGTAATAAATCTTATGTTTACTTCCTCTAATCCAACATTTGAACAGTATTTAAAAAATAAAAATAGATAAGATCAGAAACCATCCGATGCAAAATAGGCTAATTCTTGGAAACCAAGATTAAAACGAAGAATTTGATGTATCACGTTTAAGATAACGAATTAAGATAAATCCAATTCAAACACAGCACAAGAAAACGTGCATTCGATTAAAATACGAGGGAGGGTCAATAAGTAAGTATAATTAGAGCCGTACACTGTCGACGTTGTTATTGCGAAAGGACAACTTATTTTTTTAGAACATTTGTTAAAGTGTTCTAAAAACGGTTCTCATGGCGGATAAAGTCGAATAACCCTGAACTCTGTAAAAATATGCCCCAAATTGAAAGTGTTCCAGATAGCTGGGATAGTAGGCAATTTAAATCATTGCTAAAGTTATATCCTGGATGAATATTGGGAACGAGATATCAATCCGGGCAAAGCGTGCCGCGATTTCTCAATTTGGCATTAAGAATCACAGAATCAAAGTGAATAAACAGTGAAATAGTAGACTGCAACCGGCTTATGTTTTCCTAAGGAGAGAAATACTGTCTAAGTGCCCGAAAAAAATATGAATAGTTGGTACAATTTACGTCGATAACGTAGAATAGATTAATAGGGTAACAGGGCTTTACTATACTGAAATTTTGGACAGTCTCGATCCCTTAAATTACAGAACGAAACTCTATTTGGAGAACAAATAATTGCTCTTTAGTCTCGAATTCACTGGATCACATCTCTTAATGACAAATAAATGAAAAAAAATTACCAATAAACATTGTCTTTAAAGACTTATTGACCCACCCTCGCAATATAAGGAAATTTATAGAACCATTGAAAATGCAATTAGTGTATTCTTTTCTGTTTAAGAAAATTCAATATTTTTCCGGAAGCAATTAATTCTTCGTTTTTAATTATAAAATATTGTCAATATTCATTGAACACAACTAATTTAGCAGATGTTTAAATAAATAATTTAAAGTGTTTTCAACCAGATAAATATAAAAAATCGCAAAAAGTTTCCTTTTTCATTAAATTAATTGAAGTGAATTGAACATTTAAAGGTTATTCTCTGTTAAGTAAAATAAAGATTCTTCTCTTAGAAAACGAATTGCAAACAATCAAATAGTAATACAATAAACCTCATATTTAGGTGCTCATTATCTCGATTTAAAAATAAATAGACCATAAAAGTTATCTTAAAAATGTCAATGCAATTAGATGTATACAATTATCACTATCACTTGTTATTTTTATAGCCCGTGCTGTTGACTTGACACCAGTTCTACGGGCCGAAAAAGTGCACTTAAACTTGATATTTGCTTTGAAATCTCGCGCGTTCTATAAATAACCCGAGCTCGACTCCACTCGCCTCGTTATGCGGAACAGAAACTCACCTGAAGCTCCTTGATCGTGGCCTCTGAAATGGAGATCTTCGCTCTGAGCTCGCGCCCGAGTCCTCCTTTCCGCTGCCCGGGCTCTGGCTCTGCGCCTGCTGGTGGTGGTGCGATGATATGGAATGTGGCTGGCTGCTGGCCTGGGGAACGGCACTGGCCATGGGAATGGGATGGTGGTGGGCTGTCGTCGGCGGCATCGAGTGCATCTGGCTGTGGTGGTGGTGCACGTTGCCCGGATCAGCCGTGCAGCACAGATGCCTGCTGAGGAGACGCAGCACCTCGTTCGTTGGCTTGTGTGGCAGTTGGTGGAGCCGTTCTTGGCTCGAGTATTGGGACTGCAAGAGACAATTGTCATATTTAAAGTTAATTTTTGATTAAAGTATTATATTAAACATTTCCATGAATCTTCTTGAAAAGTAAAAGGCTTCTTTTTTTATTGTTCGAGACTGGTTTTTAAAAAAAAATAATTATAAGAAAGTCAGCTTGGATCGATCTCTTTATTTAAATATCAAAAGCCCAACTGTAAATGCAATTACAATAGAAGCCACCTAATTGAACCATGGATTATTAAAAAATGCCCAATATCTCATAAATACACTAAATATCAATTGCTTTATTGAAACAATCAGACAATTTTAACAAATCATTAAGGTTTCGGACTGTTTCAAAAACGAAAAATAACCTATAAGTATATTTCTGAGAATCGAAGAAAGAAACAAAAATATTATGGGCTGTCTCAGAAAAAATTAGCCTTTCATGGAAAAATTACAATTTTCGAAAAAGTTATGTTTTATTTTTTTTTAATATAGTTTCCTTTCAGCTCAATGCACTTGATCCAGTGATGCTGGAATTGAGTTTACTAATTTAAAATTAAATTACTAAAAGAATGCAAAATAGGTCTTTACGACGAAATCTTCTTCGTTCGACACATAATTTAGTCCAGCGTGTGTTTTTTTCAAGTTTTAACGCTGAAAATAGTCGTACTGGGTCATGTGTAAAGATTAAAGACGATGGAACAGCAGTTTGTAGTCTAATTTACCTAACTTCGCTATGACAACGGAAGTAATGATCAAAAAGATTCAATTATTTCTGATCCAAATGAAGTAGTTTTTTCTGTAATTCAAAGATCTTTCCAGTATTTTAAGATGACTATTATATCAGCTCTTAGGAGCACTTTCAATCTGGGGTCTACTGATAACGATACCAGCGTTTTGTCACTTTAACCATCGCAAGAACCGTTTTTTGAGTGAATTGATTTGACAAAAATTAACGTGGACCCAGAATAAAATGTGTAATTTAAAAGTTTAAAACAAATAAGATTTCCTTTAAATAGTATCCGAAAGCTCTTTGATCTCCTTTCCAAAATAAGATTTCATTTACCGAGCGATAAAAGTATTTTTCCCGTTTCAAAAATGTGCCAAAATGCTTAGTTTTAAATGCGATTAAAAAATTAGTACTTGTTCAATTTGGCTGGAGTTTCAACAATTATTATTATGAAAAAGGCTTGAAATGAAAATCTATTCCGTTTTGCCATAGTAGCGCCATACAACTCGAAGGCTAATTTTTTCTGAGACAGCCCACGAACCAAAAAATTGGTAGAAGTCTCTTAACAAACTTAAGTTTGATCTTTGTACAAAAATTCCAAATGATTTTGTAATTTTTTTATGAAAATATTCATAAAATTTTATATACAAAACGATCGAGACGCATTATTAAATAAGCGGTTCTTCATTAAAAACCGGCCTTTTTTAAAACTTTCCAATTAATCCTATTAATATTTACTTTATCTTGCAGTATAAATAAAACTTAAAACAACTAAAACAGAATAGATACAATTAATAATCAGGTCATTGTCCTATTGTAATGTAATAATAACCATTTTAACTGAATATTAATAAAAATACAACTTTAATAAAACAAAATTAAACGAGTATTGACGTCAATCTCTATAATGTTAAGATTAAAATTGTGAAAATGAGACATAATTGTTGAATTTTAATTTAATCGCTTTTTAATAAAGGCCTTAAATCTCGATAATTGTTTGATAATAGTAAAATTAATTTATAAAAAATTAAATTTTTAAAACGATAACGACTATAATTAAATATTAATTTATAGATATAATTATAATGGATTAAATATTGAACTTAACAAAGACCCAAAAGCACTGTCTATCCCTTAAAACAAAACATCTTGAACATGAATAATTACGATTTTATCACTTTTCAATTTGAGACGTCTTTAATTTTAGTAGACATACTTCAAATAAATCACTTTCTATTATGTAAACAACAAAATTAAATTTACGAGGTATAAATTAAAATTAAAAATGTTTACATTATAATTAAATATAAATTCAATTCCAAAACCAAACACACTTTGAATTTATTTTCTAAAAATACCACTACGCAGAAATATTTGCGTGGTTTTAATTTTGTTACTTTAAAACATCTTTTAGCAAGTATTAATATAACCATAAAACACACATAATTAAGTCACTCAGTATAATGGCCATGATTATGTACGAGTAACAGTATCACACTTTTCCATTAATTAAATTAACAGTCTATTTTTGCGCGACGAACCAAACAAAAACACAAAACCACCATTGTTGTATAAAACAAAATTTTCACTTGTTTCAATCACAAACTACTCACCGACAGATTAGAGCTGCCTGGAGTGGTACCATATCCTGACGAGGGCAACGAGGCGACACTCCATCTCCTTCCATCGCTCCTGCTCGTGGGAAATCTCTTGATGGGCACAAAATGCATCACTTTGTTCGGCGAATTCAACCTCGGACTGTCGATCGGGCTGGCCAAAATCGGGGAGTGTGACCGCGGTGACATGTGCGCGACCAGACTTAAGCGATGCGCCGAAATCGCAGCACTTCGACTGGACGACCCTCCCGTGGTCAACTTGCGGCTGACAATCGGCGGCGCTCCCATTGATCCACCCATTGAAACGCTGTGGCTGTGGTGCGACGACGACGACGTGGACAACGTCTGAACTCCGCTAACATTCGTCGGACTCTGGCCGCTGAGATTCAAGTCGCGCTATAATAAACAAATGGAGAACAAATTACAACAACCAGTTTGCAATTATTATAAGCCAGCTAGTTCTCTCTCGCTCTCTCTCCCTCTACAACACACAGCACAACAAACACAAGATGACAACATTGTTAGTGCTAATTGTCGAGACCACAGGCTGGCTACATCTCATCATCTGACAAAGCCACTTTGTTATCTTGACAACGGCAAATCCATCCCAAACAAGATACGAGTATAAAAATCTCTCTGTACATTTCAAGATTTCATTTTAAATTCCCTTTTTTCTGTTTGTAATTACCTACTTTTTTTTAAATTTAACTTAATTCAAATTGTAATTTTCAGCCTAAGAAAATGCCTAAAACTTGACTATAATGTTTCGGTTCCAGTAATCTGTGGTAGTACCACTACTAACGAAACGTAATCAATGTTAAATTTGTTTAAAAAAATATCAAACACACCCCTCCAAACGAAATCATAATAATTGTGCTAAACCCTGGACAATCCCAACTGAATATTTAGTTATATGTTTATACTACACAAATCAATCTTAGTAACCAACTTCATTCACAGTATTGACAATTTTTATACATTTGTTTACAACAAAATATCGTCTTAAAAGGACATTTGATTTTTACATTAAAATTTTATGCTTAAAATACGATTGAAACAGGATGCTAAATATTTGTCCTCAATAAAATAATGACAGTTATTAGATTTTCTAGTAAACCTTCTTTAAATTTGAGTATTTACAACAATTTTAATTTGAAATTATTGATCTGTGAAGTAGTACACAGATCAATAAATAAAATTTTAATTTGAAAATCATATTACCTTTTCAGGCGAAATTTTATAAATAAATGTATACAAAACAAATTGTTAATTCTATTAATGAAGCAAGTTCGTTACTAAGAATAATTTTAAATTGGACTACGAAATTTGAATGAAATATACTCACAAACACATTTAAAAAAGAACGGAAAGAAAGTAGAGCAAACGGATTTTCCATTCTTTATAATATGGGACCTTACTAATTTGTATGAAACAGGGCCCTTGTTTCTGCTACATGGTGTTGCACAATTGTATCGACAATATGTCGTTGTTTTGCAATAATTATTTTAATCTTTTTACGAAACAAGTATTTAGTTAAAACGAATTTTGATATAAAATAGGAGAAAAAACAAATTGATTTCAAAATAATAAACTGTTTTAATTAAATGGAAAGTATAATTGGTATAACAACATTGTAAAAAACAGTCTTAAGTGGAATTAGAAAAAATGAATATAATTTTTAAAAATAGATATAAATTGGTTAGTAATTGTTCGACAATATTCAGTTAGCATATTTTATTTAGTTTATATTGTAATAATTCTAATAATAAACAACGATATAGCTCTCCCTCCCTATCAAAATTACTGTTCCTAAATAATTTATTGCTATCGATAGAATAATTATCTTCAGGCGCATTTCGATGGGAAAGCATAAGTGCTTATTAGGCGCGCCATTCGGTACCGCATACTAGGGCAGTATAGATCTGGACACTTTTTAAGAGAGTTTTAATGTTAGTAATAGTACGGTCAGTTTGAATTGCTAGCTAATTGTGGACTATACCTATCATGAAGGTGTGTTGAGAGGGTGTAGTAGTAAACGATAAATATTTTTTATTCAATTAAATAAAAAAAATTGAGTTATAAATAAATACGGACAAATTTGTTAACAACAGTTAAATTTTTAAAAGAAACTGAAAACGATTATTTTATGGTTATTTTTTGACTTGAACAAAAAATATCTTACATCATTCTGTTTATAATTCGTTACTAAAGTTCATGTTTACTGTACATGGTGTCAGTAAACACCAGTTTTTATAACTAGTATTAAAGAACTTAAAGAAACAAGAACACTTTGTATTCTTCAAGCTCTCCATTGTATAACAGTTTCTGTGAAGAACCCAAAAGTTAAAATTATCAATGAAACTCAACTCAACAGATCGTCAAGTACGACTGAAATTTCGGGAATTTCACTTGAAATAAGCTCAAACCACAAAGAGAAAAATAAAGTACGGCGAAAAAAATTAAGACTATCTTACTATTACTACAGACGGGAAATCTGCGCATCTGTCCACCCACTCCCACTTAAACAAAAGACCACGTTCTCACAGTCTATAAATTATATCAATGCCTGCCAGATCGAAGCCCAGCCAATGACAATATTGTTTCAATGCGCGAAACGGGCTGCTGACTAACTGACGCAAAGTTCTAGTAGAAATTATCGCTTCATTTAGCGGGATCGTCACATGTGGAGCGAAATGACGAATCAGTAAAAACTAATTTACTGTTACTATTGGACGCGAGGTGATACATTTTTGCATTTGGCGAATGCGAGGAATAAACAATGGCAATAATTTATTCAAATGATGCACGGGAACGAAATTTAAAATACGTAGATGATTATTCGATATGCAAAAATTTAATAGTAGATCGATTATTAGTATCCAAAGTTCCTAAAAAGAGGACAGTGTGAATTTTTTTGTTTTCTTTCTGTCGAAATTTCGCGAAGCCTCTTATTTGGAAATATTTTTTAAGCTGAATTTCTTTAAAAATAGAAATGGGTAATTTGAGGGTAGACATATTGTCTGGTTACGTTGTCTGACTCTTACATACTCAAATAAAAGCTATTTTGAGGGGCAACGAAATGTTTCAGGGTACCGTAATAAATTTAATGCATTTTTGTAGCTTAAAATTGACATTATGACATTCAAATTTGCTCTGTCAAAGTCGTTTATATAGCACAAGTACTTTAAAGAATTCATTAAAGCACTAGTGTTTTTTTATTATTAAAGTGCGACCCCCGTAAACGAAATTCATCAATTTATATGAAAAGTCACTTTGATACTGGAGGTTTCATTGTTAAAAATTGACAAATTTTGACGAACATTGACGAAGAATAACGAATATTGACGAGTATTGACAAACATATATTTCTAGGAAAATTTAAAGAATTTTTGAGATTTTGTGTTAATTTATTTAAAAATGCATAAAATTTTGTATAAATAATAATAATAAGCATTATTAGACACTCGGGCCTTCTTTAAGGCACTCGCTTTGCTCTTGTTGTATAAATATCTATTCTATTGATGTGTTGATCTGGTTTGCAATTAGTAATAAGTCATTAATAAGCTATTTTTCAACACGCCTCGTAGCCTATGTAATAACGTATCCGGCTGCCTCTTTCGGAGTTAAGGTTTCGATCCCTGGGTGGGTAGGATTCACTAGTTTTTTTTCAACTGGTCTATTAATTGACTAATAATACACTGAAAACAAATAGTCACCGAAATGTC
>JXOV01004984.1:2860-19159 GCA_001014945.1 Clogmia albipunctata
CAGTGGTCGAATGAAGGAGACGGGCCAGGAAGGGAGGTTGGTAATCGACGTCGTAAGACCAATAATCGATTATAGAGATACTCCTTGTATGTGTGTGAGCTAAAGCCCCCGAGTGTGGCTCAATGTTCAACCCAACATAGCATAACATATAATGTTATGATTAATTAAATCAACTAAACTCTTTAATCATTCTTGATATATGTGTATTGCTTTTACATTGTGGATAGAAATGAATTAAAAATAAAATAATGAATAAAAAAAAGTTGTAATTGTAATTTATGTAACCGTTTGTAATAAAGTACTTTGACCGTCAAGTAAAAAAAATGGGAATGCAATGAAGGTTGTAATGGAACAAGACCGGCAAAGAAGCTTTACGAATATTTTGCGTAATTTCTAAAAATAACGTTACAATACAAATTTTAATTTGGAAATTTTCATAATATCTAATTATGATTCTAATAATAATTTATAATTGGAACCATAAACTACAACATTTGGTATTTAGAAAATTGTTTATTACATATTAACAATTTAAAAAAAGTGTTTTGAATAACACTGACAAAGTAAAAACTTACCCCTCTATGGATATAATTATAGTATTATCAAATTTAATTAATTATAAAATTGCTATACAATTCTTATTAATTGTTTTTATTATTAATTTTAAATCTAGGATAAACTGTTCAATGGTGAGTCATACTGACAGTATAACGAATAAATATTATTTGATGCAATATTAAAAAATATACTCGTAGTAAGGAATAAAAGACGTTGGGGAAAAAACCACCATCGTCTTTTATGTGGTTTAATGTTTGATTTGTTAGACAGAAGGAGATCTTTAGTTATTTACATAATTAATATTCACCCTAAAGTCATTCCTAAGGGTTTTTAGTATTCCGAATAATACATTTATTTCTATTTTTTAAACAAGAGATTGCCTGCAAATTTTCCGAGTTCTGTGCGATACAATAATATTAGCCCTGGAAGCCATATTCATAATTGAAAGAATAATAATGGTCTAGCGAAATATTTCCTGTGAAGTTTATCTTTGCTATTTGTTTCCCTCCGGGCACAGACCTTTTATTTAGAAATAGTCAGGGGTGAGCTGACATTGGATGTATGAAAACAACTATCGACAAACGTACACATCTTACAGCAAAGTGCAACGAAGGGCTAAATATGAGTTATCGTACAACTGAATAAATTGTTGTTTATTTCTTTAGTAAAGTAGTATAATATCAATCAGTTCTTACTCACAATTCCTTAGAAAAATATTAGGAACTTTACTAATTTTTTTGTTCCTAATACAAAAAAATATTTTCAAAAATTTTAATTAATTAGGTTTGGTCTGTGGCAAATAGTATTTAAATATTTTTATTTTTAAATAAAATAAATTGCTAGATTAATAGTTATTTAAGAAGGTTTTTTATTATGAGTATTACTTGCTTGTACAACGAAGAAGTGCAAACATTTTATATTAAAAATCCAGTTTACATGACTAATATACTGATATTTTTGCAATTCGATCATTAAATATTCTGCATAATACAATTAAAATTTTGATATCACAAGTCAATTCGAAATTCATGAATATTTATCTTCAAAATCCACCTTGTTTCAAATTCTTCGTATGGTTTTGACAGTCAGAGTATTAAAATTGAATGTAGTAAGTCAGAAGTAAATGTTTCATTTGAAACATTTGTGAAACAGGTCAATTTTTTAATTTTCCTTGTAAATGATGAAATTTAATGTGAAATTATAAAAATTTCAAAACTCATGAGTGGAGTTCAAAAAACGTTATGTGTTTCTAGGGTGTAAAGTCATGTTTTTAACGAGTGTTATGAGTGGTACATTCGAGCCGAAGGTGAGTGTTTCATCGTTTTCGAGTTGACTTTAACCCTTGTAGCAGAAATAACTACATTATCTTCTTCTTAGACAACCAGTCCATCATAATCAGAGTTATTGTCATCATTTTTAAGTACAAAATGATTAAGTATTGAAAGTGATTTCGACGGAAACATAAACTGTTCTTAGTTTTCTTCGGTTATTTTACAAGGGTAGTCAAGTACTAGAAGAAAAAGTCGGTTATTCCTCGATATTTGTGCGTGTGTTCCAACTTTTGAAACCGCTCAGTTAAACAGTTATTTTTTACTATCATAATGATTTGATTTCTGGTACCTGTGGAGAGGCTAAATTGAATGAATTGAAACGAATTATTGAGGGATTTATTATTATCTTATCCCTCTTTTTGGGAAATAATTTTCATGAATAATACGTTAAGGAATCAGTTTCATTATTTTTTTTTATTTAAGCTCAATTTTTTTGTTATTTTGTATTATATTGTCCAAAACCAATAATTATAAACCGTAATTCCATATTCAAAACTGATTTCGAAATTATGTTTAATAAAAGGCTATCAAATCTTCCAAAATCCATGTAATTTTGTGATGATCAATGAACTGAATCGTTCCCTTTTAAATTGGTGATCCGTATGTCGGCGATGGAGGATGCTATTTCATAGGTCACCGAATTAAAATCGGAGAAACACATTTCCATACATTTGTATTCCGTTGGCAGCATATAAAGAGGCAATTTTCAATTTCAATGGAAATTCTTCCAATAACAACAATACAAAGTAAGGCATTGAATAGATGTGGATGGATGATTTCTGGAGACCCGAGCACCGACATGTTGAGGAGCTGAATATTGGCATTTCTTGACCGAGTCTGAATTGCCTGTAGATTTAAGGGTGGTGAATTTCAAATTCAGTTTAAATCGTATAGGGAAAAAGTGCTCAAGATTGATTTGGACAGATAGAGGGATAGTCTGAACTCAGAACAAATGGACTACAATGATTGCTCCTTAATTTATACGACCAATATTAATTGAGAGCTCTTATGAGATGCGAACGGGAGGAGATTTAAATCGGGATTAAAAAGGGGAAACTTTGTAGGCAATAAAATGTGGAAACAAATTAAATTCGGATTTAAATCTTGACAACATGCAATTAACAGAGTGCCTAATAATGTTTTTTCAGCAAGAAGTTGGCAATTTCTGTTTGTAGATGGAATGGATTTTGAATTGAAACAATAAATATTCCGAATCTGGTGACAGATAAATGAGCAAGTGTATACCCAGGGCAGGGGTGAAATCATCCCTGCTAAGCGGTTGATCTGATGGTGGTGAAATTGTAAAAGGGACAAGTATTGGATTTTGGGTGAAATTAAGTGAGTCCTTGAGAACATTTAAGAGTGGGATCGGGCAGATGAATGATGACGTCAGATTTAGTGATGACTATATTAAATACAGCAAAATACCAATTTAAACATTAATTAAATTTTCAGCAACTCAAAATATATTATATGGTATTATTATGAACCAATATAAAAATTTATAGGGTTTTGTTCAATTCCAATTGTAATTTTATGCTTATATCTATTAATTGATTTTTCTGTAATCTTATTCAAGGTTAGATGAATATATGAGTATAGTTGCGTGTTTTTTCGTGAAACCTATTACAGTATTTCCAAAAGTTGTTAGTAGTAATAATGTTTGTAAATTTGATGTTCCTTCGCAATCTCTTTCTAGAGACTTTCTAGACGCTAGTTTATATATAGCGTTCAACAGTTATACACGTGTAAATATGGAGTAACGCCGAAATTCGCGCTATTTTAAAGTTTTCCTTCGTTAAAGGCAAATCCGCTAGAGAAACGTTCCGTGAGATTAATGGTGTTTTGGGAGATAGTATTCTATCACTTGGACCCGCGGAGGAATGGTTTCGACGATTCAGAGCCGGTGTAAACCATGGATAAGGTAGCCGGCGGAAGGCCTTCGACGACGAATACCGATAACATCATGAAAAACATCAAGATAGACCGGCATGTGGCATCTCGTGACATCGCCCAGGAGGTGGGAGTTAGTCACTAAACAATTTTAAACCATCTGCAGGATCCAAAAAAAGGTTGAGGTTTGGGTGCCGCATGATTTGACGCAAAAAACCCTGCTGGACCGAATCAACGGCTGCGATATGCTGCTGAAATGGAACGAACTCGACCCATATTTAAAGCGGATGGTGACTGGCGACGAAAAATGGATCACATACGACAATATCATGCTAAAACGGTCGTAATCGAAGGCCGGTGAATCGTCCCAAACAGTGGTCAAGCCGGGATTGATGCTGTGTGTTTGGTGGGATTGGAAGGGAATCATCCACTATGAGCGCTTAACTCTACCATCTACTGCGAACAACTGGACCGCTTGAAGCAGGCGATAGACCAGAAGCGTCCAGAATTAGCCAACATGATGGGTGTAGTGTTCCACCAGGACAACGCTAGACCACACACTTCGTTGATGACTCGTCAAAGCTACGGGAGTTTCGATGGGAGGTTTTATCGCATCCACCAAATAGCCCGGACATAGCGCCAAGTGATTACCACCTGTTCCTGTCCATGGCGAACGCCCTTGGTGGAGTGAAGTAGGACTCGAAAGAGGTTTGTGAAAAGTGACTGTTCGAGTTCAAATAAGGAGGGGAGTTTCAACGAGGGGGTTATTATGAAGTTATCGTGTAGATGGAAACAGATTATCGAACAAAATGGCGCATATTTGAACTAAATCCGATCACTGTAACACTTTTTATAAAGCATTGAATAAAGAGCAAAAAAGCGGAGATATTTGACAAACTTTTATTTCAAGCTCAAGTACATTTTTTTTATCTATTCTACCAAAGTCATAAGACTGATGTAATGTGTCCTTGAACAGGGATAGAACATGTAACATTTATTTTCTAAAATACACTTTGCTTTATAGTTTCAACATATTGATCTTTGAACTGATTTTTTAAGTTACTTATGGCTTTCATTAAGTACGATTTCATAGATTAGATTGTAAACATATTTTTTTATTGTTTCAAATAAATTTATATGCATATATTTCCTAAACATTTAAAATATACTCCTAAAGTTTATTTATTTTTTATTGTGCTTGAAGTGTAATTTTTCATTTAAATTGACTCTAACATAAATTATTATATCACAGCTTCAAATAGCATGTCTCTCTCGGCGTAAAATATTCTTTATTATTAGTAGAGGACAATGGCAGAACATAAGATAAAAAGCTGCTCGTAAAAACTCTATAAAATACAAAAAGTTCAGATAGAATTTGTCCCGGAAGTTTGTTTTATTTTATGATCCGCTTTTATATCTGAGAAATGTATATTTTTCATCAACGACATATAGTTTATTACTAGTGATACTTTCATTGAAGAGTTGTGATAACACTTTGTATTTATAGACGATCATAAATAAAACTAATTTACGATTGTATTAATTTTACTATGGATAATTTTAAATTTGAGTATTTCCTTTAGGTAAAATCCTAAATAAATTTAAATTATTTAAATTTACAAACGAAAGTGGATGCCAATAAGGTGGTCTAATTCGCAGAAAAAAATATCCTATGATTATAGATTGAATTCTAAATTATTATTACAACAATAACCAAAAAATCTTTTAAAATAGTTATTTGTACTACAAGGGTGTAAAGTTAACGGTTTTTTAACGAGAGAAACATGTGTAAAATATTCGAACCGAAGGCGAGTGTTTCATCATTTCTGAGTTAAAAAACAGGATTTTCACCCGAGCAGGGGCATAACGTTTTTTGCACTCCACGCATGACCACTGAATTTTTTACAATTTCACATTAAATTTCATTATTTTCAAGGAAAATTAAAAAATTTACATGTTTCACAAATGTTTTAAGTGAGATCTTACCTTGTAAAGTTACCGTTAGCGGTTGGAATTCCACTTAACCACTTGGTCATAAGGCAAATGCCTATTTTATAGTGGAACATTTGTTTGCTTTATTTTTTGTAAAATAAATTTCCATTTAAAGCAACTTAAGGCTATTACTACAATTTAATTTCATTACAGTTAAGCAGATTTATCTCTGTTATCTACGTAATGTGCAAAAAAACTAAACAAATGCAGATGGCTGTTGAAACGGTAAATATTGAAATTTTAAAACAGGAAACGTTAATTAATTTGAGACATAATCACGGTACTATGGCATAGCCAAGACCAACATTTTGCATAATTTAAGTGCAACAATGGCGACCAAAATTTGACTTTGAGACAAATTTGTTGGATAGTTTATAACATTTTTTTCACTAAGTGAAAAAAAATCAAAATTTTCACTGAGTGCCATAAAGTGAAACATTACGAAACTCAATTGGATATCGAAAAGCGCATGCTTCGATACGGGAGTGCAAAAAGGAATATATAGAATAGAGTATAGGTCTGGACACTTTATAAGAGAGGTTTAATGTTAGTAATTTTCTAATCTTCCTTTTTTAAATTTTGAAACCCTCTTTAATAAAAGAAATTTTGAAAATCAAATTATATATGCTATATGTAATACTNTTTTTGAAACCCTCTTTAATAAAAGAGATTTTTAAAATCAAATTATATATGCTATATGTAATACTGAATGATATTTGTATTTTGTAAAAAATCTTATTAATTTCTTATTACTTTAAAAATTACTCTTTCCTTGACTGCCAATTTCGTTTCTCGTTATCAATTCATTCATTCGTATTGAGGCCATAACACTTTTATTGGATTTTGGATCGCCCCAATGGAAATGACCAAAAGTTTTTATGAATGAAGGAGTGGATCGTTTGGTTTTTTATTACATACAGTTTAATTTTTTCCTGATAAGGAAGGGATGTTTAATCGATTGAAATTGGTAGAATGATCCATTAAATACCTACAAATGGAAATAAAATACATAGTTTTCGTATTCCAAGAATATTTTTGCATATTTTAAAATTAATCAGGGGTGATTAAAGAGTATAAAAGTCAAATTGGATTGTAATGAATTTTAACCTTTAATTTTACTATTTTTATTTTCTGTTAAAATTTTTCTGCTAAAATAAATATCCCCCAGTGTAAGTACTTTTCTATTTGTTGTTATGAAGGATGGTAAATTTTTGCTTGCAAACTTTTCAGTCGTCTCCATTCGTGCATGTTGTACAATCAGCATGTTTCGAGTTTGAGTCCAACATAACAATCCATGTACACGTTTCATCTTATATACCAGCAACGACCAATTTTTAATTTAATTATTTAATTTGCGTCATATTCTGTTGTTATTATTTTTTCATATTACAATTCAGAAGTGAATCCGGTTTCAAAGGAAACTTTAAATTGCATATTAATGCACAATTATTTAAAAAATTTTTTCAAGAACGACTTCTGATTTAATAAATTTGATATATATATATAAGTTTTATATATCAAATATAAATAAATTCTTGTGAGGAAACAGTTTTTGAATATATTCCGCCCTCAGATAATCGGCAGTAGAGTTGAGTTAAAACCAATACTATAAAACAAACTGAACTTTTTACTAAAAATTTTCTAAAATTTAAAGATGAGAACTAAAAATTAGAATACAATCTATGGTTAGTCTACAAATAGTACTTAAAAAAATTAAAACTCATATAAACTATTACTCTGTACACATTTTCATGGGTACACTCCAAAATTTATATCTTACACCCATTTCCATGTACACGACCCTGGCCAAAATCCCAATTGACGGGTGTTTATGTGAAATTTTGTCGTTATAGTGCGGGAAAGTCTGTTAAAATATAAATAAATAAATACAAGTACCATAAACATAAGTCAAACAAATTATAAATAAAAACAAAAAAATCCTAGATAAATCAAACAAACTTTATTTTATATTTTTGAAAACACTAGAATAATTTACATTTTCACGATAATATTATTTTTTAGAATTTTTAATAATGTCTAGCTTTGGTTTTGTATAAAACAGTTTTTATTTACATTCAATTGATTTTGTTATTAGACGTACATTTGAAACGATTGAAAAATTATTTATACTACTAGATCCATAAAATAAGGCATTATTATATCACTAAGGTGTTTGTATTTGGCATTCCAAGCAAGCTTATTAGACTTACAAGAATGACAATGACCAATGTTAGAAGCCAAGTAAAGGTGCAGACGACATAGACATGATGGGACGCAATCTCCAGGCCGTTCAGGAGACATTTGTCAAACTTAAACGGACTTAAATAAAAATGGGATTAGAGGTAAATGTCCAGAACACAAAAATCCTGATCGCATCGTCTGTAAAACAGTATAATATCCGCAATCGTCAACTAGTTAAAATAGTAGGACAGGTGTTTGAGGCAGTATCCTCGTTCTAATACTTAGGCTCAACAATTCCCACCGACAATAGCCTCGACATAGAAGTTCGAACACGGTTGTTGAAAGCTAACAGAGCTTACTTTAGTCTAATCAGGCTTTTCGAACCCAAACTCTAAAAATATCAACTAAACTGCTGCTGTACAGGACAATGATCTTGCCAGTCTTCATGTACTCGTCAGAAGCCAAAAGCAAGGTGTGATTGTATCGCCGCGGAGGTATGTGTGTAAGGTGTTTTAAATCTACGAGGATAGCGAGTGATTTTCATGATTCATGATGATGTATTGGTTAAGATGTGTGAGCATCTAAAAGACCAATAAGTTTTAAATTATATATTTAAACTCTATTTTTAAAGACCTTTTTAGTGCAAACTTTTAAATAGATCAATTTCATTTCATTGTATTGACAACTGAAACAAAAATCGATAAATTAGTTTTTGAAAAGTAATTTGTGGTTAAACTGCTTATAGATTCTCATCACATTTTCCGCCCTTTGCATTTAACATTAATGGCTGCAGTTTCATGGTTCTTGTTGTCTGCATCGATATTCCGAAAGGATAGGGAAGAGAAGGGTTGTTTGAGAAATTAAATTTGCGAAATAAATATAATATTAACAGCTGCAATGGAAGCGAAGCCATTTAAAATTGAATTCTCATTATAATATATAATTTGAATTTGAAACACGTTCGCCTTTTGAATTTAAATATTATTCGGAAGATACTCAAATTATCTGACCGATGAATAAAATTGAATTACTCGTAGTTTTGCTTTTTATTGGTGCACTTTTTGCAATAAATTAAGATTTTCATTTTGCCATTTTCAATGGCGTTTTGTAATCGTCCTTGGCATATGTGCGAAATTAATTTTAGGAATTTAGTGAATGTGTGTATGTAATTTATGAAATCATAAATTATGGATTTGGTTTTGTGGTTTAGGCATTAGAAGTTATGAATGGGGCTTTAGTCTACTAGTGAACGATATCTATTGTTGTCCTCGGTTCTTTCTATGACTCATGTATTTTGATTCCAAAGGGGTATTTTTTATATATAATAAAATTCATAACTTGCAGCAATAACCTAGTCCACTCTCAAGTTATTTGTGGTTATATTAATTTGAATTGAAGTCGTTTTATTGAATTCCAATGGTCCATATTTCACTTTATCAAAATTCTCCGTAAAATTTAAAGCATTGAATTTCTCCTCTTTATTGGAAACACGCTCTTTTCCCCTTTATATGTACATCCTTTATATAACATAAAATTTATATAAATGAATATTGTTTTCAATTAAATTAGAAATTCATATGTGGGAAGTATAATATTACAAGAATTTTTTGAAAACCAATATTTACCTGACATTTTAAGAACATTTTAATAATTACATAATTTTTAAATTTCCTAATTATTATCCTCAATTATTTTGTGAATAAAAGAAAAAGATATTTATAACTTTTTGAGCATCACCTCATTCTTTTTTTACCTAAAAATAACACTTTACTCCTCTGTAATATATGATCAATCACAAATTAATTGGTTATTTTACATATGATGAAACATCAAGGTCAGAATGTATCCCAATTATTTTAATGAGATATACATACATATACTCGTATTCAATGAAGCCAGGGTGACTTACGAGTAGGCGGGAAGTCATCGTAACAGATTTGGATGCTCCGGAATTAATTCCCAATTGAAGCAATAATTTTTATTATCGAAATTGATTTCGGATTCCGTGATATACACTGTGAATTAAAATCAAAACCGCACTCGTTTTTTCGTGATATCTCTGGAACCAAAAGAGGCTTCAAATTTACACACAATATATCTCTTAACAGATTACAAATTCATATCATAGCAGATTTGCAGAGAATAGAATAGATTTTGCGAAAAATCGAAAAACCGCACATGCCGAATGGGTCAGCGTCTTTTGGTTCCAGATATATCACGGAAAAACGAGTGCGGTTTTGACCTTAATTCACAGTGTATTTGTGTTTCGATTCATTAAGTAGAAATAATATTCCTGGATTTAATCAAATAGATATATCCGTCAATTATAATTGATTGACGGGCGGTTTTTTTAAACATAAAACTAACTGTTCATAATACTAACATTAAATCTATTGTGTAAAGTGGCCAGACCTATTCTGCCCTAGAGTGCCGTGCTGAATGACGGTTCCTTTCACACATTTATCCCTTCCCATTCAAAGGTCTTGAGATTATTTAAAGAAATTACAATATCGATAGCAGAAAGTTAGGATTAGAAATGATAGGCAAAGAAAGCTAGGGTACATTAGTTGGAGGGGCGTATGGCTGGCCGAGATACACATGATGACTCATTTTTGTATATCTGGAAAATTATCTTATTCTTATATTTTATATGTGGTAGGGACTACAATTTTCGAGTATGTTCCTTGCCCACTAACTAATAACCAATTAAACATAAACACTAATATTGAGGATATTTCTTCTGGTAGTTTGATTCATTTGTATGTGATGCTATTTACACGTCAATTATTGTTATTGCTTCGTAGACTTTCAATTCGTCATTTGTGAAATAGAATAGATACTTCTTATTCGCTTATAAAAAAATTAATATAAAAAATAAAATTTCCCTTTCAAATTCTGTAAGGAACATGGGGTGTCTAAACTTCAACCAACGGGCTTAGACTTTTCATGATTATATGTTTTCAGTGTATTATTAGTCAATTAATAGCACTTAGACCAGTTGAAAAAAACCCAGTCAATCCTACCCGCTCAGGGATCGAACCCATGGCCTCCGAGGAAACAGTCGGCTGCGTAACTACATACATCTGTTAGGCGGGTGAAAAAAATTAATTCGTGGCAAAAAAATAAACTATTCACGGATTCTAGCGATATGTGTAATATGGATTGTGATCCTGATATGAATGCTACAATGCTGGAAGAAATTTGTCTTGGCAAAATTCAACGTATACATGTAATAATTAAAAGAACTAAATACCTCTTTATTGAAAACTACAAATGTTTTAAAATATTGTTCAAAATGTTTAATGGATTTTTATGAAAATTTGTTATGAAACAATTTTTTTATGTTTTGTAAAAAACTTTTTATGAATATTTTTAAGTTTTAAAACATTATAATATTCTTTAAATTGAAAAATATTTCCTGCATTATGTCATTTTCAAAATTATTTGCCAAAGACTTTTTTTTATTTTAATTGTAATATCTAAAAGCTTTACTTAGTACAATTTAAATATTTCTTAGGTATTCGGAAACAATGAGAATATCCTGACAAGCACGAAAGCTTATTGATAGAATTATTCACAATGACAGTGAATTGAGTGGAAAATGGTTTTCCATTTTCTCGGGTTAGTAAACTTTATTCAGTTCATAGTATTAGATAATTGTTTGTTTCTAAACAATTTAATATAAATAATTAAGCCCCAAGGACAAACACCCAAAACAAGAAGTAGTATCATCTGCTAATCTCCATTTATGAACTTAATTGGGTCATAAAAATAAACTCCGGAGACACATTTCCTCTTTGCATTCGTCTGTGTTCTGTTTGTCAGGATTTAATGTCTTCTCAAAGTTGACACTTTTCTTCTTCTAGTATATAATAGGAAGAATTTCTTTTAGTTTTGAAGTATGTCACTTAAAAATATACGTTCGTATTATAGTTATATAATACAGTTTATCCACGATTTTTTTTCTCTATTATAAAAACATGGGTAAAATTGAATTAATTGTTATAGTATAAAGACATCTAAAAAATTTGTTTTGAGAAGAATTTTGCTTCCATATTGAAGTACAACCAATGCAATGGCCCAAAAAGTCATGCACCAAATCTAATTTTTTTAAAAATATGTTTGAATAAAAAATCATATACCGTAAAAGCCGCTTGTTAAAACTACGGACAATCGCTTTATCGAGACAAAATGCCTAGGAACGAATAGACAGCATACATTGGAAATCAATCGGTTAATATGGACAAATAAATCCGGTCCTGAAGTGGATTTAATGAGCTGTTTCTACTATATTTAAAAATTAAATCAAATTGTATATAGCGTTCTGGTTGAATGGATAGCACAGATAGTTCAAAATACTAGTTTTATAATCAATTTGTGGATAAAAACAGGAAATTTGACGAATTGACAGATTATCAATGAAGTGTATTCTTTTCTTGCTTGTAGTCATTTTTATGTTGGTTTCATTCAGAACATTTTTTATCATACTGAAAAGAATTTCCATATTCCTGCAATTCAAATAAAAGATTTAAAAATGTTTTGTTTGTTCTTCAAATTGGAATTAGTTCTTTGTATTGCAAGGGTGTAAAATCGGTTTTATACTGTGGATATGAATATGAAATACCAACCGTTGAGCTAGGTTTCCGAGATAAAAAATTGTTTTTTCACCCGAGCAGTACTTATTTTTTGCTCCTTCACAAAAAATTATAAATACTATTTGACCCTAATAATTTCCTGGAATTATGTTTTTTCCCAAAATTCGTAGATTTCAAAAGAAAAATAAAATTTCAATATTTTCACTACATCTTTTTCATTTCAATAGCAACTGCCAAGGATGACCATTTGCCATTGCAATGAAAAAAGTTGAAGTGCGATAAAGTGACGAATTATGAAAATAATTTCAAAGCTATTAGATTATACCACCTTATGGGCCGGTGCGGCCCTTCACCTTTTTAATCATGTCCCTTCATTATTGTCTGTTGATGACTTTTTTTCCAATCGTGTACTCCTAAAAGTCAATGTTTCTTCACTTATGGTTCCATTGTACCCTTTACGTTTCCTGGATCTGCCTATTGGTCTCTTTTTTGTCATCCGTGCTTCTATTCTATTTTTTTGGGAATTTGTTTCCATCCATCCTGGTTACATGTTCTGCCAAACGCAATGCATTTAATTCCACAATCATCAGCGCGTCGTCATCCTGGTACAGTTCATAGAACTCTTGGTTGTGCAGGATCCATTATCGAATATCGGCGCAAATATTAGCCGGGCCTAATCAATAAAAAATTATTTATTGCTAAATGTGGCAAAAAGTGCAATTTATAAATTTGGTATTATGGTCGTAAAAAGCTTCATTAGCGAAATATACTATTGTAGCGCATTACACCGTATGAAAACGCATAAAAATAATTTACTGTTGAAATTTTGGAAAGTGATTCCACAAATGCAATCCATTAAACGCGATTGTGCTGAAAATGTTTTTCGCACATCCAAATTTTTGGCTTCAGACGAGAGGTGGTAATTGAAATGGCAAATTGTTTACCTTGTTGCTGGCCACCAAATGATGGACGTGTTAAAGTTATGGTGGGACGACAACCCCAATGTATGTTTCTGTTTAAACAACAACATGCAATTTTACGGTATTATATTTGCCCGAAGGCTCTTTGTTCATACCCGATTATTTTATACATATGTACTGGGCTGACCTCAATGATTTATTTAAAACACTAAAATATCATTGATTGGCCTGAAATTTAATCACATTTAATTCTGTGTTAAAACGCAAATTCAATCAATAGGAATCAATTGATTATATTGCTTTCAAATTGGATTTATTTGTTTTATTCAGAATCATCGTCATTCAATTAATTATTTGATATTGATTAATATTGTGGATAAAATATATATATATTTTTTAAAAAAAGGACTATGTTCAAACAAAAAACTTGATTCATTTAAAAACGAATGAGACTTTTATTTGGTATTTTTAACATTGTAATTTGGTTTATACTTTTAGTTATAAAAAATAAATGTTTCCCTTAATATAAAGAGTTTATTTGTAACAAATTTTTATATTGATGTACACTGGACGCCGCTTATTAGGGCCACGGTTAATAAGGACAATCACTTTATCGGGCCGCATAAAAATACATTAAAAGTCCATCGCTTAATGGAGTCAAACCCATCGCTTTATAGGGTCGTTCTGTGGCCAAAATCACTACTACAAATAGTTGCAAGACCAAGTACAATTGACGACAACTCATTCTTTGTTACTTTTATTCACACCAATCTTGACCATGTGGCCTATGTTTATTTAGTCGACTAAAGGAGTGAAGACAAAAGGAAAAATCGAAAAAAATCGTCTCCTCGCATTTTGTGTTTGTCGATTTGATGACAACGCAATAGTTCACACGTTGTAAATTTTTTGGTCATCAATATATTCATCACTACATACAGAATCATATTTAATTGTTAAATAGATTGCTAAATTCACTCCGTTTTCTTATACACGTTTACATTTCTTTTCGTTCATTATTGCCAGGTGAGAATGAATACTCAAATTTTTTTTGGTTGACAAGGCACAAAACATGTACAATTGAATTATTTTTAAATTTTACGAGATTATATTGAACAATTATTAATTAATAAATACACTTTTCCAAGTTCATATGAATGTATGTACATACTCGTACATATTTAAAAATCTTTACATACAGATCAAATCCTAGCTTTTATTGATCAATCGTTTAAAAGAGCCAATCGGTTATTAGCGCCAAATTATCCCGGTCCCAGAGTGGCCCTAATAACCGGCGTCCACTGTATTATTTAAGCATGAAGTTTGTGACCGATTTATAAAAGTACTTCTGTAGTTGTCTGTGGTCATTCACCATGGAAAAGGGAAATGGAAAGAGAAGAAGAAATATATTTGCTAAGTCTTGTATGTATACTCATATGATTGTATGAAAGAAATAAGAAATGGTTATGTGGGGGTTAATTTTAAAATTAATTTTCGATTACTGGAATGCAAAAGAAATAAGAAACTGAGTATACTCGCAGGTTGTACCAATATGGAACAATATCTCAATGTGATTCGAATTCAAGACTACTATCCCACAGACACGAAAATGTATTGAACACAATGGATAAGAACTTTTAAAGATACACTTGGTTTGCTCGTGTTCTAATTAAGGCTAAATTATCAACTTAGTTGAATGAATAATTGTTAAGTTCTTAGTTCTATTTTTTTTATTATTAAAAAATAAAACTGTATCAAATACGAAATTTCTTTCTCTGTTGAAAAAATGCAAAAAGTTTAATATTGAAGTGATTGAAATCGTTTCACTACAACTAACTTATGCACTTGAATTTAAATAGCTTTCAATCGGTTTTTTACTTTTCGAGATGAAAAATCTCCAGAAAGTTAATCAATACGAAAGAAATTATGCCAGAAAGAGTTTGAAAATTTTAATTTTATTGAAGGCTTCCTATTAGTTTTGTATTTTTTTAAAATATTATTTATTTTTTTGGTAAATAATAATTAGAATTTTACTAATAAATTCCCTTAAATTACTTTAAATATTGCGAAATACTTCATTTCTTATCACAGTTTTGGTAAATTTATTGAGTATCAAATTCTTAGGTTCACCATTCCCATCAAAAGGTCGGACATTTGACGAGAATAATGAGACTGAAATTGGATATAATATATATCACTGGGTTAACGGTAGGGTTTCTTGTCCTGACAGTTAATTATAATGACAAGACCATATACACTTATAGGTGTTAGCAGTAGAATAATGAAACACACAAATTACCGATTCAGTGATTTATCTCTTCTGTTTATTTCCCTTTATTTATTCGTCTTTATCTGATGAAAATTTTTTACTTCAGTATTAAGATATTTTCTTCTTATATTAATCAATTCCACAGATTATAATTAAATTCATAAAATTGTATACACTGCGTTTCATCCTTTTACGACGGGGGTATTCGATTAAATTTTAGTTAATATCTCGGAGTGTATCAATCTGATCTCAATTATTTTTGGCACGAAGAAATGTCTTATCATTGGCCATCGTATGCACTATAAAACAAAAGTATAGGTTTGTTGGATATGGTCCTACAAGCGTTATTCTTCGATTATTCGCCTCCTGTTTCATAATAGTTATTTAAACAACGTGTGGGAAAAATGAACCATAATTAAACTCGAGTAGAGTTCTAGAAAACGAATGAAATGAGTTTTCTAATAGATACGAGTGATTAATTATGTGTTTTTCCAACTAGTTTTTTACAAGATTTTATACAATTCGAATTTTTATTAGCTATTTTCCGCGAAATATGAAGTAAA
>JXOV01004985.1:0-10508 GCA_001014945.1 Clogmia albipunctata
GCACTGAGTTTATCCGGCTCACTTGGAGGTAACCAAAGATATAAACACCTTCACAAATACTGTATGAGGCAATTCCGATTGTTATGATGCAATTTCCAAGGGTAAAAACACTGAAAACGCAGAAATTTACGAATCCTAAGGGATGACGTGGAAATTTGAATTTTTTATAATAATATTAATCGAAATGTCAGAGGTTAATCATTTAATAATAATCAAAATTTCGTATTTCAAAATAATCCGTTAGCGGTTCGTGGATTAAAAATTTACCAAAATGATTAAATTTCAAAACTAATATTAAATCCTTTATTTTAGATAAAAAGGACCCTATCGTGTGTGACATAAATTCTGATTAATAATTACTATTGCTAAATAACTTCTTTTGCAAAGACATAAGAAAACATATCATTTTTGATAATACCAACTTAAACATAACCCCTTAAATAGTGATTGTAATTGAAAATTTTTAAAAATAAATGAATATGAGAGCAGAAATATAAATTAATTAATAATTTTATTTTCAATAAATTATAAACAATTTAAAACAAGGTCTCACATCACGAATAAAACAGATCAAAGTTGGATTTCGTAAGGTTTTCGTGTGCGTCTGGGGCGCACAGTTTGCCCAGCACCAGGCACTCAAGGACCCACAGGGTGGACACGATTGGAATATTGACCGCTTTCGCTTTTTCTATATTATTCAACGAACACAGTTCGCTGTCCGTTAGCAGAAAACTTCTCTTATTTGCCGAAATGTCCATAACGGTTTTGATAACTTTGATTTTCCCGCCTGCAAATTTACAAACTCGCGACCAGAACTTGATAAAGTCCTCATTTTCACTAGAAATCAACATGGTCCTGTTCATCAGTGGATAGACACTCCTCTGACCGGTTCTCGCCGTTCCCGATGGACCCCATCTCACGTACTTCTCCTCCAAAATGGACCAACCCGCCGGCAAGTAATAACTCCTAATGTCCATTAGCGAGTTTTGCCTACAGGAGTCGATAACCCACTCGTGACTGACAATGGGGAAATTCAACGAAAGGCATTGGATGAAGCGGGCTGTGAGACACGGTTCTGGTGATATCAGATAACAGAATTTGTATTTCGAACTGGGAATGTCCTCGAAATGGCTATAGACAATTCCTCCGCCGGAAATCAGCTGCTTGGTCAAGTGCTCCATTATAAAGGGAACATTTGAGAATTTGTGATGTCTTAAAAGGGCGTCCTGTCCCTCTACTCCTCCCCCATTCTGACCAGTTCCGTTCCCATTTATCGAATTATTGTTGTTGAAATTCGGACCGCCTCTCGTTCGATTAAAAACGGGGCAGGTCAGGAGGAAGTGCTTACTTTTGAACAGACTGTCCGACATGGACAAGGGGCCCAGCACCTCTTCCACATTGTCCACACCAATGTCATTCCCATAGATGCGACAAGTAACTGGAATTTTTCAAAAGCTCAATTCAGAAAGGCATTCAAATCAAAAATTTCATCGAGAATTACGTTTAATTTTGGTCTGATTTGGACAGTTGATCAGTTCCGGCTCCACACCGTCCACAGCCTCCAGGAACGAGACCTCGGGACTTTTCGGCGGCAACGTCGACTCCTCAAACGTGTCGGACAAGTCACTAAATTGGGTCTCTGAAGGCTGAATCTGGGGCGGATTTGGATTCCATAAAGGCCTACAAAATTAAGATCAAATTAACGGAAAGAACAAGTAATTAACTCTCTGTCAAACTCGAATTCTCGAGGACTTTCTATTGAACTTTTTTTTTTAATTTAAAACAAGAACAAAAATAAAGCTTAAGGTAACAATTGAGAGGCAAAGTGACCCAACGGAATCCAAATCAGCGTCCCCAACTTCATCGTCGCTTCAGGGGGACAAAATCTCGCTTCGAAATAAACTCTTCGGTTGGGCTTTTCTTCTTGATGATGTTTATTCCAATAATTCTTTTTCTGTATTTGTTTTACTTCTTTTTTGTTTTGTTTAATCTCTAATACAGTTTATCTCCACTTATATATTATTAAACTCTAAACAAACATGCTGTCTTATTAAAATTATTACTTCAAAATCTATCTTTATTTTATTAGTTATTCTCTCCAATAATAGAATTACGCAAACTGTCTGCCATTCCGGACAAAATGACCGTTGTCTTGTCGAGCCACTTAGCGCCTAAATTGTTGTCTTAAACTCAACTTCTCCTCCTCCTCCACTTCTTTAATATTTCTCTTATTCTGACAAGTAGACAAATACTTGAATATTCAAGTATTCATTGTTCCTCAAATCTAAATCTAGTCTTAATTATAATCTCTCTTCTCACTTTATTATTTTTTTTGTTAGTTTTCTTCCATTTCTCAATGTAATTGTGGTGAATTTTTAAAACATCGTCCTTCTTTTACCCTAATCTGTATCATGTTCTGGCTTAAGACAACAATAGTTTACCTCTTTCTAGACTTTTTACTACTATTCTCTAATTGGCTTGAGCATCCCGCCTCCGCCGACTTGTTCAGCTGGTCCGTGGCTCCACGTTTTCGGCGGGTTCCCATTGTCGGAGTCGTTTCCCCTGCTGCTGCAACTGTGGCTCCCTCCTTAGACGCTCCCGCAGTCGGTTCCTTTTGCTCAGCCAGAGATTGAACCACCTTCGCCTGATCCTCGTCCAAATACAGATCTGTCGCCGAGGCTGTCACCGTCCTGGTATCCGTCACCACGTTGTAGGTGCATTTCTGGCTATCGATAGACACGACCAGTCCTGTTTCATAAATATTCGCCTCCACTAAGACATTTACCTCCTGATTTAGGAGAATTGGCAGAACGTTCTTCTCCCCAAAGACAATATGGTCTGGAACCATGGTCTTGTTGGCTCCATCCTCAAAGTGAACCACGTATTTGTTGCCTGGTTTCTCTGCAGTAATTCTTCCGGCGTAATATTTCTTGTCGGACCACCTGGCCAGAACACAATTCCCCACTTTACTCGACACATTCGCCTCTGTTGGTGACTTCTCTGGAACCGACTTAACTTCCTTCTCCTTTTTCTCCACTGCTTTCGTCTCCTTCACCTCTTCTGCCGCTTCTTTCTTTGCTGCCCCTCGCCCCCTGGCAGTTCCCCTCTTCGCCACTGGAGTCGTCTCCTCTTTCACCTCCTTCACATCATCTGGAATCCTCTTCAATAAATCTTGGAAGAATTTCCTCAGCCCAGAGGCTCCCTTCACAATTGTCGTGGTCATTGGATTCGTCGCCTTTGCGCCCGACGAATTGGACGACGTCGACAATTGAGTTGCTGTGCGCGACAGTACCGGCAACTGGAACGGTCCCAGGCTGATCGTGCTGCCATTTGAAGACGACTTTTCCACAGAAGCATCCGGAGATTCCCCTTCATGCGGCTGCTGATCAACACGATGAACCGCCAGAATTTGAAGCAGATTTCCCTCAAACTGCAAATTCGTCTCGTAAATCGCTTCGCTGGGCTTCACAACGGCAGACGGGGAGGCCAGTTCAGGCGCCAAAGCCTTTGCCTTCTCAACAACTGGAGCCACCTTTTCAGGCACCTTTCGCTCCTCCACTATCTCTGGAACGATTTTCTCCTCCACCTCCTCACTGCTCGGCCCAGAGTCCGACGTCAAACCGTTCATCTGCTTTATGTTCTCCTTGAATGCCTTCAGGTTTTCGTCAGTTTCTGAAATGGAAGATTATAAGTGTTTGGTTTTGAAAAGCCTCTTAATTTAACTACGATTAATTGAAACAACCGGCTTATAGAAACAAACTGTTTAGGACAGTTATCATATAAATACATTAGAAAACAATTGTTTTAGTGAAACAATCGGATAATTGAAACTAATCTTTGAAGTCTTCTTCATTAGAGACTTCTACTGGAATACATTTTGTTGCAAAAAGAATGGTTACCGATCCAGGCCGTAACGGTGGTGAGGAATATCAAAATTGGCAACAAAAAACTCAATAAATATGAACAGTAATCCTGAATCGTAATTTATAATTGTACTTAGTAATGTTAATAGAAGTAAAATATTGAAATTTGTATAAGAAATCGTTAAAAGCTTTCATTCGTTTAGAAAATATAAAATTTAAGGCTTTTATACAATTCTATTAAAAAATGTTTACATTTTAGTAGCCAATGCTTCTTCTAAAAATTATTTCATAAACGTACAGTGTTGAATAAAGTATAATTCAATACCCACAGACAATTACAATTCGTGTAAATACACAAAATTAGTACTTTGTACCAAAATTCAACTACTAAAGATTATTATTTTTAATCTTAGTAGCCTAGAAGGAATATATATTTTGACATTTTTTTATGTCTCTATAATAAAGTAGACTTTGACTTATTAATCAATTTAATTTATTTCAAAATAAATGACTAAAAGGAAATTTTGTCTTAAACGCTGGTTCTGGCTATCACAGGAATATCGGTGATACAGTGCTTGGTGCTCTATTTCCGTGATAACATTGAAAAATTGAGACCAAAAGTTTCGCTTGAAAACTTCTTTCCTTATTTAATACTGGATTATCTTCTTATTCTTTACTTCATATTTCGCGGAAAAATAGCTAATAAATATGCGAATTGTATAAAATCTTGTAAAAAAATGGTTGGAAAAACACAATTAAACACTCATATCTATTACAAAACTCATTTCATTCGTTTTCTGGAACCCTACTCGAGTTTAATTATGGTTCACTTTTCCCACACGTTGTTTAAATATCTATTAACGCATTTTAAAAACAGGTCCCAAAGTGGATGAGGGACCATTAAATAAAATTAAATTATTAAATTGAATAAATTTTCTTTTAATCGCCTTAATTGAAATCAATATTAAANAGATATAATTAAAGTATTAAATTGAGTAAATTTATATAAATTCATTCAATAAATTTACCTTTAATCGCCTTAATTGAAATCAATATTAAATATAATAGATTACAGAAAACCATTATAAAACCAAGATAAAGTTAAAATAGGTAAAATTTAAGNCAATCAAGAATTTAATTTGTATTTTTCTTTAAACGTAAAATTGTATCTACGCGAAATATAATGAGCAGATTTTGGAAAGAGATTTTAGAAAAATAAAAAATAAAGAAGTTGAANTATAATAGATTACAGAAAACCATTATAAAACCAAGATAAAGTTAAAATAGGTAAAATTTAAGCACTTTAACGTTACATTGAATCGAGAACTTAAATTGTATTTTTCTTTAAACACAAAATTGTATCCACGCGAAATATAATGAGATTTTGGAAAAATCTTTAGAAAAGTAAAAAATAAAGAAGATGAAATACAACAAATATTTAACAATAGCCTTATTTCTTCTATAGAAAAAAACCCAAGATATATCATATCAAATAATTACCTTCTGATGACTTTTCTTCGGATATTGACATTGGCTCATCAGCTTCCTCTAGGCTAGAGATGTCCATGGGAGTTTTGTCGCTATCGTTTTTAATCGGGGTGCCGGTGATGTTGACTTTAGTCGCGTTGTTTGAGTTTGGGGTAGAAGAACTGCCGTTGTTCAGGATTATTTCCGATATTCTGGGCGTCGTGGTGATATGCTCTGACTTGTCCTCCGAAACATCGTGCGCGGAATCCACCTTCTCTGTGGATTCCACTGTCTCTTTTTCTATCGGCGGCTCAGGAGGATCTTCGCTCTTGGAGAGATCTTTTTCCGGAACGATTTCCTCTGTTTTCTTCTCTTCAACTACGACTGGTGCTTCTTCTACCTTTTCTACCTCTTCAATGGCAGTGACTTGGGGCTCCTCTTTCACTTCTTCCTTCTTCTCTTCCTCTTCAGTGACCTTTTCTTCGGTTGTGATTTTATTTTGTTCAGTTTCTTTGCTCTCAACTGCTACAGAATCGTTTAAATCGATTGCACTTTCATCAATTACAACAGAATCATCCACAGTGGTGTCCAGATCGATCACGGAGTCGTCTTTCACCTCTTCGCGACTAGTCTTTGGCGGTTTTCCTTCAACAATGCACTCTAACTGCGCCTCCAAATCGTCCTGCTCCTTCTGGATGTCTGCGGGAAGCTTCTCAACAGGTTTCTCTGCCTCTGGAATTGGTTCCGATTTCTGGTCAGGAATTTGTTCAACTGTTTCTGTCTTTTCCTCGGAAATTGTTTCTTCCACTTGCATTTTCTCTTCCTCTGCTTTCGGTTCTTCTACTACAGGAGCTGGTGGTGGTGGCGGCGTTTCCTCATTCTCGACTTTGGCCTCTTCCACCTTTTCCGGTTCCGGTTCAGCGGCGGGCAGCGGAACTTCTTCGTCTGGCTCCACAATTTTCGACTTTTTCGACTCCATATCGACGTCTTCCAGTAGATTATCGCCATTGGATATGCGGCGCTTCAATTGCACGTGAACCGGGCTCGATTCCGAGTCTCCTCCATTTTGCCGTTCGGCGAGAACTGCGTCAGCCGGTGGATTTGCCTCCTTTTTCTCTTGCGTGTCTAAAAAGAGGCGGAAAAGTGAGAAATCAGACCCGAAACTATGAAACCGGAGACAAAGCGCGCGTCATTGCTTGAGAAGTCAACAAACCACCCAATTTATGCACGCCAAATGATGATGCTTTGCAAAAAAAACGAGTTTTTACCTGCTAAAATTTCAACCTCCATTTCCCGTCCGATTAGTCCACTTTCACTGCACTCCGATACGAATTGAGGTCACTCCTTATCCACCCGATCGCTAGCCACCGCACACAGTCCAGAATTTCCAGTATTTTTCTGTATTTCCGCGAATTTTTGCAAAAGTTTGACTTGACGCTCTTTAAAAAAAATGAGAAATTTGCCACAGGGCTGCCAACCGCGCGGAAAAAAGCCGCTTTACAATGTTCAAATCGCGAAAATTTGCTGAAACCCACTAAAACCAGCTACAATTACAACTCTCCAGCTCGTCTCCTTGTTCACAGTTACTTTCTGGCTATTAAATTACCTAATTTCGACACAATTAAAATTTTACTCATCTAAATGACAGCGGTTCAAAGAAGAAGAAATCGCAATGACAGTTGATGTTGTTTTTGTAGTGGTTAAAGATTGTGAATCGTATTTACGGGATAAACAAGACGAAAAACTCATATTTTCCCTGCGAATAGCAACGCAAGAGCTGAACTATGTCGGCTCCTATAGAAATCCCATTACGGGATACGGATGAGGTACGAGTTTGCAGTGGATTTACTTGAAAAACAATGTTGAGGTTATATTTTCTTCCTGTTTTAGGTAATTGAATTGTATCCGGAACAACTTCCCGATGGCGAAGAGGTGCTGGGAATACTCAGACAGGAGCGGTCCCAGCTCAGTGTTTGGGTCACTGTGGCGGTAAGGATTGAATTAAATTGGTGTTTTCTTGAATGAATTTAACTTGTTTTCATTTTTCAGTTGGCTTATTACAAAATCAACAAAACCGAGGACTTTATTAAAATCCTTGAGGCGTCGCGGATCGATGCCAATATTGAATATAGGGACTTTGAGAAAGACCAGATGCGAGCCTACGACATGCTGGCCGCGTATTACGTCCAAGAGGCGAATAGGGAAAAGAGTAAGGAGAAAAAGAAGGAATTTTTCACGAGGGCCACGCATTTGTACACGACAGCAGATAAAATCATCATGTACGACCAGAACCATTTGCTGGGAAGGGCGTATTTCTGCCTTTTGGAAGGAGATAAGATGGAGCAGGCCGATGCCCAGTTCAATTTCGTCTTGAATCAGTCCCCGTCGAATATTCCCTCTCTGCTGGGCAAAGCTTGTATTGCTTACAACAAGAAAGATTACAGAGGCGCTTTGGCGTTCTACAAAAAGGCCCTCCGAACAAATCCAAACTGTCCAGCTGCAGTTCGGCTAGGCATGGGGCATTGCTTCCTTAAAATGAACAACGCGGAAAAAGCAAAGTAAGTTTAANCGGCAAAGCTTGTATCGCTTACAACAAAAAAGACTACCGAGGCGCTTTGGCGTTTTACAAAAAGGCCCTCCGAACAAATCCAAACTGCCCTGCTGCAGTTCGGCTAGGCATGGGACATTGCTTCCTTAANAGGCCGATGCCCAGTTCAATTTCGTCTTGAATCAGTCCCCGTCGAATATTCCCTCTCTGCTGGGCAAAGCTTGTATTGCTTACAACAAGAAAGATTACAGAGGCGCTTTGGCGTTCTACAAAAAGGCCCTCCGAACAAATCCAAACTGTCCAGCTGCAGTTCGGCTAGGCATGGGGCATTGCTTCCTTAAAATGAACAACGCGGAAAAAGCAAAGTAAGTTTAAAGTCGAGTTCAAAATGAATGCTAGAAAAAGAAGCATAAATATTCACATTTTAAATCCCTAATTCATGTTCTAATTCATTTCAATTTAATTTCAGGTTGTCGTTCCAAAGAGCGTTGAGTTTGGATCCCAATTGTGTTGGTGCTTTGGTTGGATTGGCGATTTTAAAATTGAATTTACACGAGCCGGACTCCAATCGGCAGGGGGTTCAAATGCTTTCCAAAGCGTACACGATTGACTCGACAAATCCGATGGGCTTGAATCATTTGGCGAATCACTTCTTCTTCAAAAAAGACTATGACAAGGTGCAGCACTTGGCTCTGCACGCCTTCCACAACACGGAGAACGAGGCGATGCGAGCGGAGAGCTGTTACCAGTTGGCCAGATCGTTCCACGTTCAGCATGACTTTGACCAGGCCTTCCAGTACTATTACCAGTCCACGCAGTTTGCTCCCTCTCACTTCGTCTTGCCTCACTTTGGACTGGGGCAAATGTACATTTACCGGGGGGATACAGAGAACGCGGCTCAGTGCTTTGAGAAGGTCTTAAAAGCTCAGCCCGGGAATTACGAAACGATGAAGATTTTGGGATCTTTGTACGCGAATTCGAGTTCTCAGTCGAAAAGAGACATTGCCAAACAGCATTTGAAGAAAGTCACCGAACAATTCCCCGATGACGTTGAAGCGTGGATAGAATTGGCTCAGATTTTAGAGCAAAATGACCTGCACGGGTCTTTGAGTGCCTATAAAACGGCCACTACGATTCTAACCGATAAAGTTAAGGCTGAAATTCCTCCAGAGATCCTCAATAACGTCGCTGCTTTACATTATCGTCTAAATAATTTGTCAGAGTCGAGAAGCAAACTGGAATTGGCTTTGGAAAGGACGAAAACCGAAGCTCAGGTCGATGCCCAATATTATGACTCGATTTCAGTGACAATGACCTACAATTTGGCGAGGTTGAACGAGGCAATGTGCTCCTTTGACCATGCCGATAAGCTGTACAAGGACATTTTAAAGGAGCATCCCAATTATATTGACTGTTACTTGAGACTGGGATGCATGGCGAGGGATAAGGGTCTCATTTTCGTCGCTTCTGATTTCTTTAAAGACGCCCTGAAAATTAACACTGAAAACCCAGACACGAGATCTTTGTTAGGAAACCTCCATTTGGCGAAAATGCAATGGATTTTGGGACAGAAGAACTTTGAGACAATTTTAAAAAATCCAGCCACTTCCCAAGACGCTTATTCTTTAATAGCCCTGGGCAACTTCTGGCTTCAAACTCTCCACCAGCCGAATAGAGACAAAGAAAAGGAGAAGAAGCACCAGGAGAAAGCTCTATCTTTTTATAAGCAAGTCCTTAGAACTGACCCAAGAAATATCTGGGCAGCAAACGGAATTGGAGCTGTTCTAGCGCATAAGGGATGCATCATCGAAGCGAGGGATATTTTCGCTCAAGTTAGAGAAGCGACCGCCGATTTCTCGGACGTTTGGCTGAACATCGCCCACATTTATGTGGAGCAGAAGCAGTACATCAGTGCCATTCAAATGTACGAGAATTGCATGAAGAAGTTCTACCAGCACAACAATGTGGACGTGATGCAGTACCTGTCCAGAGGTTACTTCAGGGCTGGAAAGTTGAAGGAGGCGAAAACGACTTTGTTAAAAGCGAGACGAGTTGCGCCTCAAGACACGGTCCTACTCTTCAACATTGCCCTAGTTCTGCAAAGATTAGCCACTCAAGTGCTTAAAGACGACAAATCCACGCTCGCTGTTGTGCTCCAAGCAGTCCACGAACTTGGACTGTCCTACAAGTGAGTTAAATTTAATTTTTTTTTATTTATAATTATTTATTTTTTTTTCAATTTCAATCTTTTTTGTGTCAAATGTCTTAAATTTCTCTGATTTGAAGATATTATTTATTTTAATGTCTATTAATCAATAATTATTAGCAGTGCTCGACAACCACCAAAAACATGGAAATATATTTTTATTCTTTCAATTTTGAGTACTGACGCTTCTCTTTAATACGAAACTCGAGAGACACTTAAAATATTTCAAATTATCAAATGGTTCGATCGTTGCTTCTCAGATTGTTCAGTAACATATTTAAGAGCAAAGGTATCTGAACTGCTCCAACAATAAATTTGCAACTTCGAATTGTCNTAAGTACAGTTGCCTCTCTTAAGTTCGAAACTCGAGAGACCTTTACAATATTTCGAATTATCGAGCCTTCGAACTACCAAATGGTTCGAT